>CATIWJ010035632.1:0-31900 GCA_949640765.1 Croton laevigatus | reverse complement strand
TAACCACATATAACAAAGTTGTCCACACTCTTTACACCTACAAGTGTTAAAAGTTGTCCACAGTTTTTACTTTTATGTACCATTTTACTGAAAAGTTGGCCACAAGTATTACAACTTGTGGCTTTTTTTTTTCACAAACCTAACCACATATAACAAAGTTGTCCACACTCTTTACACCAAAGTTGGACATAAGTGTTAAAAATTGTCCACAGTTTTTACTCTTATGTACCATTTTACTGCAAAGTTGGCCACAACTTTAAAAAATTGTGGCCATTTTTTCCACAAACCTGACCACATATTACAAAGTTTTCCACACTTTTTACACCAAAGTTGGCCACAAGTCTTAAAAGTTGTCCATAATTTTTTACTCTTATGTACCATTTAACTGAACAGTTGGCAACAAGTATTAAAAGTTGTGGCCACTTTTTTCGCAAACCTGGCCACATATTATGAAGTTGTCCACACTTTTTACACGACAGTTGGCCACAAGTTTCAAAAGTTGGCCACATAATTTTCCTTTTTTTTTGTCCAAAAAATTTCGAGGCCAGATCAAACCGAACTGAAACTGTTCTGTTTGGTTTAGTCAGGTTATCGAGTTCAGTTCGAGTTTAAACATATAAGAAATTCAGGTTTGGTTCGGGTTGACCCGAACCTGACCGGTGCACAGCCCAAGACACATGTGGCACATTTTGTGGTTAGATGAAGTGGGTGAGTTTGATTATTTTATTAGATGTGTTTATAGTTTTTTATTGAGATAGTGAGTGTTGTCACATCATGTCTTTTGGTGGAGTATTTTTAAATTGTAATGTAATTATTAGAAGAATAAGAGTATTTTGGGATAAAAGTTGAGAAAATATGTTTTTTCTTAATTCACGTGCAAAAAGAAATTTAGACAAGTAAAAAAGAACGGAGGGAGTAACATAATTAGGTGATGGTTTTTTATTTATACTCTTGAAATAAACTTTAACAATTGAACAAACATTTAACTGAAGAGTATATTGGTCATTCAATAAATAAATTTTATATTTCTAATATAATAACTGCTATTTCTTAATACTTATAAAAATGAGAGTTGTGACACTTATTATAAGACGAATAGAGTAGTATATATTATAATCGGCTATTTCATTCCAAAATAAGAAAAATCCATAATAGTAGATTCAGTGGTAGACGCAAGATTTTTGGAGTACGGGGTCACTACTGAATACTAATTACTGATCAAGAAAAAATTAAAAAAAAAGTAAAAACATAAAACTACATGGATAAAAAAATGTCTTACAAAATTTAATCAAACTCATAAATATTCAAACTACAACTTGATAAAACATATTAAACTTATTTTCAACGAGTTCTCATGTTTTGGTATCGATTTACAATATCATTCATACTAACTTTTACAAACAAATCTCTCAAAAAAAAAAATTAATCAAACAATCATTAAACATTTGGAACTTCTAAAAAAAATAAAAAATATACCAGTGAGGATGTGAATTATTATAAAAAAAAGTAAAATTTAATGACAAGACAACTTATCTTATTTTTCCTCTCCAATGTGGTCCACTAGTCCCGCACTTCCACTCCCACTCCCACTCCCACTCCAACAATGTTTTCTAGCATTTTTCTTTTTTTTTTTTAAGAATTTAATTTTTTTTTTCAAAAAAAAAACAGGTTTACGTGCTACCATAAGACTCCATGTGGATCCGCAACTGAGTAGATTTAAAAGCAGAAAATACAAATTGAGAATCCAAACAAATGAAATCACGATAGGTCTATTTCTCACCTATATGAATAAGACACGCGCGTAACAACTGTCGGATCATCATAAAATCTTGGGATGGCATAAGAAATACCTAAGTTTTAATTAGACTAATTATATTTTTTTTCAAAGGCTGATGTTTATTTTGTTTATAAATTATTTATAGTTTCGCTATAGTAACGGCTACTATTTTATTTATAATTAAAAAGTGAATATTTGATAACTATCTTAAAAAAATATGAACTTTTTAAAATTGTTAAAATTTTGGAAATTTGAAAAAATGCCTTGTTTTTATGTTTTAAACCACATATGGCCATTTTTTAATTTTCAAAATTACATATGGGACTTTTTTAATTTTCAATGACAAAAATGGACTTTTTTTTCGACAAATGTTCAATACATATTCAAAACATCAAATCATGAAACAAAAATTCCAATATGACTAAAACATCAAATTCAACATAAAACTCACATAAATTTGCGGAAAAAAAAATTCTAGCATATTGACAATTCAATTGCTATTCAAAACATGTTCAATTTTTGTATAATAGGTACCTCACTATCACATACAATTATGTTCATTTTTTATTCACCATATATTCACTTAAGATGGAAACAGTTAGAAGAAATGGATAAAATTGTCTCATAAATGCACATTAGGAAAATAAAAAATAATATACATTTATTTCACCATGTTTAAATAATGTTCACTTAAGATGGAAACAGTTAAAAAAATAGATAAAATTGTCTAATAAATGCATATTAGGAAAATAAAAAATAATGTATATTATTTATTACCATATGTTTAAATGAAGTTTACTTAAAATAGAAACAATTAGAAGAAATAAATAAAATTATCTCATAAATGCATATTATGAAAATAAAAAACAATGTAATTTTTTCTTCACCATATATTCAAATGATATTCACTTAAGATGGAAACATTTTAAAAATAATAGATATTTGGGCCTTTTTTGTTACTTAAAAATTTAAGAGGGCCATTTTATCACTTAAATTTTTTTTTTTAAAAAAAGGCCAAAATTATCACGTGATCTAAAAAGCGGACATATTTGACATTTTACCTACAGTTTAAAGGACTATTTAGGTTAAAACTCCTAAAAAAATCCATGCGTTTGCATTGTCCACCTCGTCAGCTTCTGGGGAAAGAGGATGGGCCAGCTTTGATATATTGGGGGCCAAAATCTTTTCCGAGCCCTTAAACTTTACAATTTTTTTACTTAAGGCCCATCGATGAAGTAATAACAATATTAAGCCCCTAAACTATCCGTATGAATTACATGAAGTCCTTATTTAACAGAGTTAAAAACACGTGTAATTCAAACAAACGGTGAGCGCGTGAAGGGCTTCGTAATGGATTTCGAGGCCCTCAAACTTTACCAATTTTTTACATAAGGCCCCTCGGTGAACTAATAGCAATATTAAGCCCTCAAACTTATAAAAAGTTATACACAGATCTCTTATTTAACAAACCTAACGGCGCGTGTATAACAAACAAACGAAAGGTGCATTAATAGACGTGCAAGCTACAAAATGACGTCGTTTTGAAAGGGGTTAAGCAAAAAAAACAAATTTATATTTCCTCTATTCTTCTAAATGTATTCATTTTTCTTAATCATCATCAACACCACACCACCCCCATCACCGACACTTTCTGCCTCTCTCTTCTTCATCATCGCCACCCCACCACTATTACAGTGGTGGCCGGAAAATCGAAGAAAATTAGAGAAGAACTTGCTAATTTTCAGTTGAAAATTAACAGAATAGCTGTAAAATAAGAAACGCAAACTAATTTCTTTCTAGAAAAGTAAAATTGAGAAAATACAACCAAATCTCATAATGTCTATTCGAAATTAAAGAGAAAGGAAAGAGGAGCGTAACCATACCAATGGTGTAATACATTTTTTAGTTACAAAACGACGTCGTAACTTAATTTTGATATCAATTTTTCTTCTTCATCATCATTACCAAACAGTTTGCCAATTTTGATATCAATTTTATTTATTTCCTCAATTTGTAACTCAAAATTTTATTACACCGTTGGTATGGTTGCGTTTCTATTTCCTTTCTCTTTAATTTGGAATAGACATTATGAGATTTGGTTGTGTTTTCTCAATTTCACTTTTCTAGAAAGAAATTAGTTTGCTTTTTCTATTTTTTAGCTATTCTGTTAATTTTCAACTGAAAATTAGCAATTTCTTTGCTAATTTTCTTCGATTTTCCGGCCACCACTGTGATGGTGGTGGGGTGGTGATGAAAAAGAAGAAAGAGGCAGAAAGTGGTGGTGATGGGGGGTGGTGTGGTGATGATGATGAAGAAGAAAAATGAATAAATTTAGAAGAATAGAGGAAATATAAAATTTTTTTTTGCTTAACCCCTTTCAAAACGATGTTGTTTTGTAGCTTGCACATCCATTAATGTGCCTTTCATTTGTTTGTTATACACGCGCTGCTAGGTCTGTTAAATAAGGGGTATGTGTATAACTTTTTATAAGTTTAAGGGCTTAATATTACTATTAGTTCGCCGAGGGACCTTATGTAAAAAATTGGTAAAGTTTGAGCGCCTCGAAATGCATTACGAAGCCCTTCACGCTCTCACCGTTTGTTTAAATTATACGCGTTTTTAACTCTGTCAAATAAGAGCTTCGTGTAATTCACGCGGATAGTTTAGGAGCTTAATATTGCTATTACTTTGTTGAGGGGCCTTAAGTAAAAAAAACTGTAAAGTTTAAGGGCTCGGAAATGCTTTTAGCCATACATTGGGCCTTGGTATCTTTCCAACTTATTTTTCAAGAGTGATTGTAAAACGATCTTAATAATTAAAATAATTTAAAAAAATAATTTTATTGTAAAAAAATATTAAAAGTGATAACTTAGATAAAAAATAGACATTTAATTAATTTATCTAAAAAAATATTTGGTTAATTTATTTAAGTAAAAAGGTCATAAATAAAAAATATATATATATGTATAACTATAGTATACTTTTTATATAATTGTTATACTACTTTTGTAGAAGCATAAAAAATTCAGACTTGTACATATGTTATATAACTACTGTATTATTTTTTTGTATAACTATTGTACAATCGCTTTTTTTTAATAAAATAATCAAAAATGCTTTCAAAATTTAGTAAGATCGTTTTTTATTTTCAATTTTATGGCATTTCTATTTTTTAAAAAAAAAAAAACGCTGGATTTACATGTTCCTTTAAAAAAAAAAAAAACTTTCCACTTTTCAATAACTCTATGGGTTTGCATGCACAACATAAGTAGGAATATGAAGGAATCCCACATCGGATAGAAGTATGGGGATAAATGAGTTTATAAAGTTAGGCAAACCCCACATGTCAACTCAGATTTTCAAGTGAATTAGAACCAGATTTTTAATATGGTATCAGAGTCTGCCCTCTTTACTGATGTCGGGACAATGGTCTGAAATGGACGATGATGGCTCGAAATGGGAGGCCCGTGGTAGGCTTCGCACCCATAATGGGTGACCTCCTATAGAGTAACTGTCAGTGTCACACTCCAAATGAATTTGGGCTGGGATAAGAGTAGGGGGATAAATGAGTGTATAAAGCTAGGCAAACCTCACATGGTAAAATAATTTTTTTAAAAATAAATATTCGTTTTGTGAGAGGAATGTAAGAACTATAATTGAAGGATGAAAATATAATTATTTTTGCGTTAAAACTTATGAGAAAATTTTTTTGACACCTATAATACTCATTTCCTTCTCGAATTCGGATTATTTAACACCCATAATTTAGTGATCGAGATCAAAAAATATATATAATCATTCAAGTAATATTTTTGAAATATTCCCAAAATAATTTTCTATAAAATGAATTGATAACTATCATAAATCAACTCAATCTTACAAAAAAAAAAACTTGCACTTGGAATTCTCAGCTAAAATTTATCTTCAAAATGCTTGAGTTCGGTAGAGAAAATTAATTTAGCTAACAAATGTCACTAAGTTTATTTTAACGATTGGGACAATTTAAAAATAAATGTTATGTTGTAACATCTCACATCGAATATTGATTGAAATATGATATGATATATAAATTAGACCATTTAACTATTTAGTCAAGTTAAGTAAATCATTTCAAGCCAGTAGATTTGGACCTAAGTAGTTGATGAGAATTTTAAGCTAGTGGATTAGGCCTATCTAGTTGACAAAGTCAGTTAGGTAGATCATTTTGCAGACTTGTGTGGTCAGACTTTGGTTGAGTCGTGACATATTTTTATAATTTTATTTTAAAAAAATGTCATTAAGTTTTAAATATTAATTAAATATTAATTTTTTATTTTATAAAAATTTATATTTATCAATATGATATAGGTAAATACACGTATTTACAATTAATACTATATTTATAATATTAAAAAATATGCATATTTACTTTTATATATAAATTAATACATATATTTTTCAATCACTAAAATATGGTATTTATTTAATAATTCAAAAAAAATTATATTTACATGATATTTTAAAGGGATAATTATTAATTATTCCCTAATTTTTTATACATTGTATATATTTGTTCCTGTATTTTTAATATTATATTTTTTCAAGTTAGTATCTTTTTTCTTTATGTAATTATTTAGTGCCTGGAAAGCTAAATTATTAAATATTTTAAAAAGTACAGGATTCAACTATTGAACATTTTAAAATATAGGAATTGAAAAGTAAAAAATTTCCTTCAATATTAAATTTTTTTAGTCCCTCTAATTTAACATAATTCAATGGTTTTGTGTGTGTTTTTTTTAAATACTATATTTTTTTATAAGGACCAAACGGGAAAAATGGCAGAGATAAAAAAAATATAAAATACAGATACTCAATTATATAATATGTAAAAACTCAAGAACTAATTGATAATATACCTATTTTAAAGTATGTGAAATTTATTAAAAATCAAATATGAAAGCCGCTATTTATTACAATTTTTAGTAGATTTAATCAACCAAAATTGCTACTGCCAGCCTTTTGAATAGTTGGACTTTAAACATAGTCCTAACATTTTGGTTCCGTCAATCTTCCAATTGTACTTTTAAAACTTATTTTAATAAATGTCACATATTATATTTTAATATATTAAATAAATGTCATTTCTAAAAGAAAATATCATATAAATGTCACTATTTATTTACTGTACATATTAAAAATAACTATGCATATTTATCAATATCGTGAATGAAAAATACGTAAAAATATGGATGTGTAACCTATATTATATTAGTAAATACAAATTATAAAATGACATTTAACTAATATTTCAAACTTATTGAAATTTTATTATAATAAAATTTCAAAAAGTAACATTTGTTAAATTAATTCTTTTTCCCCAATATTTTGGTCAGTTTCAAGTTGACCAAATAGTGACAAATTTGATTCAATTTCTTTGATTTATAATTGTGTATAATCTGTAATACAAAGTCGAAATTTAAAAACCGTAATCCACTGTATTTGATTTTGAGATTTTGTGTAGACAATCATCCAATTTTTTTTTTTTTCAAAAAGTTAAAAAAAAAACCATCAAATATTGTAGCCTCACTCCTTTTTTTCATTTTAAATAACCTATATTAAGTATAGTCATCTCTTTCATAACTATTTTGTTCAAAATGACCTGACATGTGTACTAATAATATTTTGTATATAGGAAAAATTGAACAAGTCTAGGGTTGTTGCAAGTTTAAATTGTTTTCTTTTTTCACTCCACGGATAATTGTCGCTTGAATGATCAGTAGTTCATATTATAGCACTTAACGGTACACACGCAGTCACTAATTTATTGATACGTACAATCCATATTTACAATCATGACATATAACTAGCTAGTTATAACCCTATTAGTTTCTCAAAAAAAAAAAAAAAAACCTATTAGGAATAACTACATATTATCTGGCAGTTCATGCATTACTTGGTTTATAAAATCATCCATGTTATCATCACATAATAAAGAATATGATGAAGCATAGAAATCTTGTTTATAGATGCTGTCTTCTAGAAATGGTTGAGTCCAGAAATCTTCACAAGTTTCTTCAAATATTGCATCCACTGAAACATGACTATGTGTATCTTGTGCAACGTAAAACTGACAGCTTTCCTTGTCACATGAAGAGCTTTCCAAGATTGTTGGAAGAGATGGATTGATGGCATTATCAGAACTCTCATTTTTGAGGGGTCGCTCATTTACCTGTTCAGTTGGCATCTGGGATTGTTTCAGCAATCGCTTCTTTAAACGAGTATGCCAGTGGTTTTTAATTTCATTATCTGTTCGTCCTGGTAATTTCATAGCAATTCTTGACCATCTGCACATCCATAGGAAGATTTATGTTATGTTATTTAAATCAAGCTTTAGTTTATTTGGAAAATTTTCATTGAAATTTTTCATAAATTAAGTTTCTTTCATACTTATTTCCAAGTTCTTGATGAAGTTGAATGATCAAATCGTCCTCTTCTCTTGAGAAGTTGCCATGTTTTACGCCAGGCCGCAAATAATTTATCCATCGTAGTCTGCAACTCTTGCCACATCTAGATAGACCTACAAAAAAGATAACCAAACCTTTTTTTTATCAATTCATGGAACAGTTAAAAAAAATACCACTTTCTGTAGCTAGGGTTTGATAATAAATACCAGCAAACTTGGGAAGTTGACGCCAATTCATATAGCCATGCTTATCAATAAAAGCTCTCAATTTATCATCTTCTTCTTGTGTCCAAGCTCCTTTCCTCAATCCATTTTCATCAACTGAGACAGTTCTGACCATTTCTAAGGTTTCTTTTCTTTCGTTTCCGCTTGTAATAATTTCTGGTCAGCTAAAGTTTCCTCTTATAGTTCATATTACAATCAATTTCATGCACACTTGTTATTTTTCCACAACTATAATTATATAGAATTAGCAATAGCTATTCCCAACCATCAAAAATGGTTTGGATTCAAAGATTGAGGGCCCAAAAGAAGATTACAATGAGAATGGAAGAAATGGTTAATTAATTTGATAATTATAAAAGTAATGGGAAATTATATATGAAAAGGAGGCCTCCATTTAAAGTAGTGTTGTCGTCAAAGTCTAATGACCAGTATATTCTCTGAACTAGTCTAATGACTATATTACAACCACTGTATATGGTTTGACTTCCAGTCAATTTTTAAAAGAAACTTGACTAACTACAGTTCACATTTTATTTATTGCAAACTGAAAATTGTTGTATCATGTAGGTATTTCAAAAAAATAATTAGAAGATTTTTTTTTGGATTTTCCAACATTTGTACTAGAACATGACTTTATTTATAGTCGTTCAACTATTTCAGACTAATCTGGATCGAGACATTATATGAATCATTAAAGTTGACGCCTATCAGTCATAAATTTTTTTAATAATAATTATGTATAAATAATTATTCAAAAATAATAAATTATGGTTGATTTAAGATTTCTGGTTAAACTATACTAAATGTTATAAAACGAATGCAATAGGTATTGCTATAAAGTATATTATTGTAAGATCTCACATCGGATATTGATTGAGATATGATATGATATATAAGTTAGACCACCTAACTACTTGCCAAAAACATGGGTTAATCATTTTAATCCATTGAATTTGGGTTTAAATAGTCGACGAAGACAGTTAGATGGATCATTTTAGACTAGTAGATTTGAGTTTAAGTAGTTGTTGAAGCTGTTAGGTGGATTATTTTAGAGACTTGTGAGATCAAACTCGGTTTAACTGCATGCCGATCGCGACCTGGATCAGGTCATAACAATTATGTAATTAGCTAGGCCTTAATCTGACTATAGCTCAATTTATATCAAAGAGCAGCTAAGTTGTAAGATCCCATATCGAATTTAAGTAGTTGACGAAAGAAATTAGGCTTGTATGGTCATACTCCGTTCTAGCTACCATTACTAACTAGGATCACAATCGTATTCATGTGGTTGAATTCAATCAAATTTCATTTTGTTTCCACCAACAAAACTAGCTAACATTTTAAATGGCTAATGTTCTGAAGGCTTGGCCAAAAATATAATGCATCATTGAATTACTTAAACCAAATAAAAATGAAATGGGACGGGGACTATCCTTTCCTCGTTGGAACCCGACCCAAATAGGAAGGAGAATTTCTATTATTTTTTCCCATGAGGCTGGGGACAGTCATGATTTTCCTGCATCAGCGAAAATGGGATGGGGATGGATTTTATACTCCTCACCCCATAGGGATCCACATTCCCGATCTTGTGGAGATCCCTATCTCCGATTCCGTGGGGACCCGCTACTATATAATATTCTAATATATTATAATAGTAAACGAAATAAAATAATATTATAATAATTAAATTTGAAATGTCACTCAACAATCCAGTCTCTAACTCAATTATATTTTATTCGTTAGGCCAAACTGTAGGATGTAGCCAAGGCGACAAACATAACGTAGATAATTCAATATTCAACTTTTAATTATTTTTTTTTATGTAGAGAAAAGGTAAATGTAGGTTTTTTTTTTTTATTTTGTATTGTCAATTTTGAAATATGTAACATATAATCGCCAATAACTTCGAATTTCAAAAATAAAAAAGACAAAGGTAAACTTGCAGCATTGTTTCTACTTACTTCTTCAAATCAATTATTACATGTATTTTATATATTTTATATACAATGGACTCATGTGTACGGGATTATTTTCTATTTGGGTAGTATCTATATATGTAAACTCTGGGAGGACTTGTTACTTACTTTTTCACTTTTTATTATTGTAAAATGTGTTATGGTATCAGAGCACTTTTGCTTTCTTTTCCTTCTCTCTCTTCTAGACACATTGTTCTTCATCTTTTTAGGTTTTTCTTTCTTCTTCATTTCTTCCGCTTTCATTCTTTTTCTTTAATGAATTCCTTCAAGCAAATAGAAGAAATCAATGAAAAACTTCATATTCTCTCCTGTCTATACGAATTTCAACAATTTCTTCTTCGTTTGGGTTTAATTTCTGTGGTGATTTTCTTTTGGCTTTGGGATATTTTTCTGATTATATTTCTCCTCTCATTTAATTCTCTCTATATCTCTTCTGTTTGAGAGATCAGTTTATTTTTTGTCAGTATCTTGACTTTAATTTTGTTTTCAAGATGGCAAATCGTGTTGATGATCCTTCAAATCCGTACTATATGCATCCGAGCGAAATTCCTTCTCTGATTCTCGTCTCGCTGATGTTAACAAGGCCAAACTATCATTCTTGGTCCAGATCTATGAGGATGGCTCTTCTTTCGAAGAATAAACTTTGTTTTGTGGACAGATTTATTCTACCGCTGACTCGATCTAGTTCTTCATATGGTTCTTAGGAACGGTGTAATACCATGGTTCTTTCATGGTTAATGAAATCAATAAGTCCGACTATTGCTCAATCGATCATCTGGTTTGATTCTGCTGTTGATGTTTGAAAGGATCTCAAAGAGAGGTTTTCTCAAGGTGATTCGGTACGTATCTCAGATCTTCAGGAGGAAATCTTTAGTTTTCGTCAGGGTGAGATGACTGTGAATGAATTCTTTACAAAACTGAAGATATTATGGGATGAGTATGTTAATTTGAGACCAATTCCAAACTGTGTTTATGAACCTGCTTGTACCTGTAGTGCTGCAACTGCCATTAGGTCTTATCAAGCATATGATTATGTTCTTAGGTTTCTGCATGGTTTAAATGAGAATTTCAACAATGTTAAGTCGCAGATTCTTTTAATGGATCCATTACCACCTTCGAATAAAGTTTTTGCTTTAGTAACACAGCATGAGAGGCAGTTTATGAATCCTGGTATCACATTCCCTGTTGAAGTAAATAGTTCTGGTTTAAATCCTCCTTTGAACACTGTGTTTGGTGCTAATGATGTTACCGGTCCAACAAATGGTGGTAATCGATCTGATCGACCTTATTACAAAACTCAAACCAACAGAAACTCTAAGAAACCTATTTGCACTCACTGTGACAATCCTGGTCATACCATAGAAAATTATTATAGAAGAATTAGATATCCTCCGGGTTATAAGTCAAGGTATAAGCAAAGGAATGCACCCTATGTTTCTAAGGCAAATTAAGTGGAAGCTGCCACTTATAATACTAATAATGAATCTGAAAATAAAGAAGAATATCAGTCTCAAGGATTTGAACAGCTACATTCTAATGAATTTTCTCTCACAAGAGGACAGTATGAGCAACTGATGGGTCTCCTGCAACCTTCTCAAAATACTTCACAGGCAGTAAATAACTCTACAATTGCTAGCACTCATGGTTTCGTGGCTGCAGATTTGACAAAGTCAGTAGCTGCAGGTATTATTCTCTCTGTTCCTTCATCTTGCAATTTGAATTGTAATTCCTGGATTATTAATACGGGTGCAATAGATCACATTACTTGTGATATACAGTATCTGGACAGTCCTAAAAAAGTTGATAATTGTTTTGTTAGATTGCCAAATAATGATGTCATACCTGTTAGCCATATAAGATCTATTAAGATCACCAATGTGTTTAATTTAAAACGAGTTTTATATGTTCCACAGTTTAAATTTAATCTCATATCTGTTAGTTAACTAACAGGAGACTCTCCTTATAGGCTAACATTTGAACAATTTAATTGCATAATTCAGGAAAGAGAGTCTTCGAAGATGATTGGGTTAGCTGAACAAAGACAGGGGTTATATCAGCTGATTCCTCTACCTAAATCATATACTAAATCTTCAAAATCTGTTTTCAATTATGTTAGTTTCTATGCTAATAAAACTGTGTTTGATTTTTGGCACTATAGATTAGGCCATACTTCTCATTCTAGGATCAAACAACTATGTGATAATTCAATCTTTTTAAATGACAATATTGTTTGTGACACATGTCATTATGCTAAACGGAAAAAGTTGTCATTTCCATTAAGTGAGTCTAAATCAGTTTCTAAATTTCAATTAATTCATATGGATATATGGGGACCACTAGAGAATAATTTACATGGTCATCGCTATTTTTTATCTAACGTTGATGATTATACTAGATTTACATGGATATATCTAATGAAGAGTAAATCTGAAACTATAAAATACATGGAACAGTTTCATTCTTATGTTTTTAATCAATTTGGAACTAAAATTAAGATAATTAGGACAGATAATGGGGCAGAATTCAATTTTGATAAATTTTATTGTGAACATGGTATTGTGCATCAAACCTCTTATGTTGAAACCCCTTAACAAAACAGTGTTGTTGAGAGGAAACATCAACATATTTTGAATGTTGCTAGAGCATTTCAAAGTAAGATGCCATTATGTTTTTGGGCAGAATTTGTCACACATGTTGTTTATCTTATAAACATCTTGCCTCCTCCTGTATTAAATAATAAAACTCCTTTTGAAATTTTATATGATAAGAAACCTAACCTTAATAACTTGAGAGTATTTTGATTCTAGAGCACAAAAATGTGTTTTCTTGTGTTATAAATCAGGTACTAAAGGTTACTTATTGTTTAATTTAAATAAACAATCTTTTTTAGTTTCACGGCATGTTATGTTTTATGAGAATATTTTTCCCTATGCAACTGTAAAAATTAATTGTGCAGATTTTGTTTTGCCTACTCCATATGATCAAAACAATGAACTATACCTGCCTATGCATGATCCTGTAGGTGATAGTGTAGATATTCAACAATCTATACAACATGTAAATGAGCCTGTTTTCAATCATAATCAAGATATAGCTGTTAATAATAATGATATTACACTTAGGAGATCTTCTAGATTGATTAAACCTTCTGTAAAACTTAGAGATTATAAATGTCGGATAAATAAAGTTCAAAATTCAGATCAAAGTTTAAATAAGAAGCATACTAGTCCTCATACATTAGATGTTACATATAGTGTAAAAAATTTAACATCTCATCATTATTCTTATATTAATGCTCTTAGTAATATTTGTGAACAAAAAACCTATAAACAGGCAGCTAAGCATAGTGAATAGCAAGCTGCTATGAAAGCTGAAATCAAGGCTTTAGAAGACACTAATACATGGAAAATTGTCAATTTACCTCCTAATAAATAGCCTATAGGTTGTAAATGGGTTTACAAAATCAAACACCATAGTGATGGAACAATAGAAAGATATAAGGCTAGGTTAGTGGCTAAAGGATATACTCAACAAGAGGGAATAGATTATTTTGATACCTTTTCTCCAGTTACAAAAATAACAACAATTAGAACACTTTTAGCTATAGTAGCTGCAAAAGGCTAATTCTTAAAACAGTTAGACATAAATATTGCCTTTTTGCATGGTGATCTACATGAAGAAGTTTATATGGATTTACCATTATGTTATAATCTACCTAGCAATTTACAGAATTTAGACAAACCTGTTTGTAAATTAACTAAATCCTTGTATGGATTAAAACAAGCAAGTAGGCAATGGTATGAAAAATTATCTTCATCATTACTTCTCAAAGGTTATATTCAAGCAAATTCAAATTCTACATTATTCATTAAGAAAACAGAAAAGTCATTTATTGTTTTATTGATTTATGTTGATAATGTTATTCTTGCTAGTGATGATGTGACTGAAATTGGATGTATGAAAACTTATCTACATGATACTTTTAAAATTAAAAATCTAGGTTACTTGAATTATTTTCTTGGTTTTGAAATAGCTAGAAATAAAGAAGGCATAAACATATGTCAAAGAAAGTATACGTTAGATTTGTTAAAAGAGTATGATTTTCTTGAATGTAAACCTGTAAATAGTCCCATGATTATAAAGCTTTCAAACATTAATTTTAACAAAGAAGTTGTTTTACAAGACTCTAGTGAATATAGAAAACTTGTTGGTAAATTAGTTTATTTAACTAATACTAGACCTAATTTAGCCTATGTAGTTCAACAATTATCACAACATCTAGATAGACCAACAACACTTCATATTCAGGCTGTCCATAGAGTACTTAGATATCTTAAAGGAACAGTACTTAGATATCTTAAAGGAACAATAGGACAAGGTCTATTTTTTCCTGCAGGAAATCAGTTGCAGTTAAAGGCTTTTTTGAATTCTGACTGGACAGCATGTAGTGAAACTAGAAGAAGCATCACTGGTTTTTGTGTTTTCTTAGGAGATTCTTTAATTTCTTGGAAAACAAAGAAACAGCAAATTGTATCGCGATCTAGTTCAGAAGCTGAATATCGAGCCTTGTCAACTTTAACTTGTGAATTGCAGTGGCTATTGTATCTTCTTGCATATTTGCGTATACTTCATACTCAACCTGCGTTATTATATTGTGATAATCAGTATGCCTTGCACATAGCTCATAATCCAGTTTTCCATGAGCGTACAAAGCATATAGAGATTTATTGTCACCTAGTTCGAGAAAAGATAGAACAAGGAATAGTGAAACTTTTACCGGTTTCATCAAAACAACAACTAGCATATTTCTTCACAAAGATGCCTACTGCTACTACTTTTGCATATTTCAAGTCCAAGCTTGGCTTACAGACTTTATACCAGCTAGCTTGAGGGGGGTATTACATATATTTTATATACAATGGACTCATCTGTAAGGGATTATTTTCTATTTGGGTAGTATCTATAGATGTATACTGTGGGAGGACTTGTTACTTACTTTTTCACTTTTCATTATTGTAAAATGTGTTATCAATCTCCAAATCAAAACGACTTGAAGCAATTTCACATTATTATCCAATTTTTATTAATTGTAATTTAGCTAATTAAATCTTTAGCACTGGGGAAGTTTTTTTCTTCTCCTTTTTGCCGTGATTAACAATTTGCTTTTACTTTAATTTTCTTTTGGTTCTAATTATTTGATGCACTTTTATATGAAAAATGTAAAATCTTCGGTTTTTGAAATTTGAGGTAAGGGGGTAAAATAGTCATTTGCAAGTCTTGAGAATTTTGAAAGGAAGTTTGGTATTTTAAGTATTTAAATATTAATCTAGGCAGTACTATGAATATTTTAAGTATAATATTAATATTGGTCAGATTTGAAGTCTACCGATCTATTTATTAATAGTTATTTTAAATTCTAATGATTATTAATGTATTTTTTTTATTAATGTAGAGTATATAAATTAAAATTATTATTTTTATATTTTGTGATTCAGTAATTAATTAAAATTAATATTAATAATTTTTTAAAATTTGAAATGGGGACTGAAGAACCCCACGAAAATTGGAATCTCCACGGAATGGGAATGAGAAAAAACTTATCTTGTGAAAATGAAGATGAGAACAAATTATATATGTGGAATAGGGATGAAAAATATATCCTTGTACCCACCATGTCCCATGCCCAATTGCTGAAGTTTCCCTCACCCGACATGGAAAAACATTAGAAAACATAAAAAGGGAGCCAAAGCCAATAAGGTAAACTATCAGCTTAATAAAGAAGAAAATGAGAATAATTTAACACGACAATTTTGTCCCACAAAAATAAAATTTGAGGAAAAAAATTCTAATATTAAAATTATATGAATAAAATGGTAGGCTTTGACAAAAAATTATGAATAAAAATATAATTTTCACTAAAAATATCATAAAATTATGTAATAAACAGTATCTAAGACATCACAGAATGTAGAAGAAGTGCACTCCTAAAAACGTAACACGACATATTGCTTCTTTGTGACCTCAAACATAAAAAAAAAAAAAAAATTGTACTCTAAAGGCTATTCAGTAGTTATAAAGTTGTGGGAATAAAATTATTTGCTGTGATGGAAATAAATAATGGCAAAAAAGCCATTTTCTAGAACAAACAAAATATATTCCATGTGTATTAAACGCCTAAGTTTATCAACAGTTTACAACCACTTACAACCAGTTTATAAAAGTGTCAATTTATCAAACCTTAACTCGGCAGTTTACAAAATTTATGACATGTTTATAAAATGTATACGAAACTAGTCAAAACTTTTAATAAACCGAACTATTGGATATTAAATTTACAACAAGTTTATAAACGTATAGTAAGAAACTAGTAACTCTGTTAAAAAAAAATTATAAGAAACTAGTAAGAAAATTCTAATAAAATAACCAAAACCAAATACTTTTCTGTTCTCATCAAAGATTCAACATTTTCCTCAGTGTTCCTTGCTAGTTTTTGATGTAGGAAACAAATAATCCAACTCAATTCTACAAAACGAATGCTAATTATCCACAACAGTTAACAGATTTGTCTTCCACACTCAATTAATTAATTACACTATATATCACAAAAAAAATTAATATAATCAATCCTCTCTAAGGTCCTAAACAACAAGCAAACTCAAAAGAATGAGGTATGTCAGAACCAAAGCTACCAGCATCAACACTTATTCCTTGATCTATGGAGGTTCTTGTAATTACATTCAGAATTAGAAAAGAAGTAGCTGAAAATTTTGTTTTTCTATAACAAACAAACACAGCTAATTTTCAAGAACTATTTTGAAGTTTCGCTTCTTCTTCTTGAACCTCCATCAATGGCAAAGAAACCCAAATAAAATTTACTCATTCACAAAACTAAATTTTCAATTTTGACAATCAAATCACACTATCAAGGTATCAAATGGAAGATCACTTTGCAAGGGTCAATAATCTAGTCTTAATCTTACCTTAAGTAAGGGAAAACAAATAAAAAATTCAAAATAAAATTCGGATTCTTGTGACTCTAAATGCGGCCCAACGGCTCTTCTCTCTTCGGGTAATGAACGGGGACAAATTTGATGTAATGGACTCGTCTCTCTTAGGCTTTTTTTTCGGATAGTCTTGGATCGGGCGTACAATCACCTGATGTTTTAAAATAAATACTACATCCGTTTTAATTTTATTGAAATTTTAGGGCAAATCATTATTCTAGAATAAGTGAGACTTTTGGTATTTTTGGTTAAAATAAGACGATTTTGCCCTTTGTCTTGTAGTCGATATAATTTATTTTTAGTACATGTGGGGTCTACTTTTATAATGAGTGGATGTGAGTTGATTATTTTTTGGAGTAGAATAAAAAGAAAATTATAGAAAAACCAAGGGGTGGCCTGGTGGTGAGGTAATGTCACCAAAAAAACCAGAAGTCTCAGCTTCAAACTCTCTTGGGAACAACTAAAGGTACAAAAAAAAAAAATAGAAAGAAAATTATAAGAAAAAAGATGACGGTGAAAAGTAAAAGTTTCAATGATTTTAAAATCATAGTATGTTTTTTATTGATAAATTTGGCATACGAATATAAGAATACTATATCTGCTAATAC
This sequence comes from Croton laevigatus, assembly GCA_949640765.1. Taxonomy (NCBI): domain Eukaryota; kingdom Viridiplantae; phylum Streptophyta; class Magnoliopsida; order Malpighiales; family Euphorbiaceae; genus Croton; species Croton laevigatus. The sequence goes on along the minus strand of CATIWJ010035632.1, from coordinate 13,868 downwards.
AAATTTTAGAATGTTAAACAAAAACTTGACATTATTATTATTATTATTATTATTATTATGTATCAAATAAATAAAATGATCATAAAATACTAAATAAAATATAGCCGATAGTTTATATTTTCCTCATATAATCTGACATAAAATTTTGGAACGCTACATTTCGGTACTAAGTAAAGTACCGGTCGACACCAAAATTAATTTTGGAATGAAATAATTAAATTTACACTGATTTTAAAAAAAAAAAAAAAATATTCAGGACAATTTTGACGGACTACACTCCTAATGCTTAACGTTTACAATGATCTAAATAAAATAAACATTATTATCAAAAAAATAAAATAAACATAATATCAAGTATATCCTTCTTCAGATTACTGAATACAATAATACTACTTCTGTTTTTCTCATATCTTTATATTCACCAATACCAATATAAATCCACTTTTCACCAATATCAATACAGAAATAATAATAAATAATTACTAACCCCTTAAAAAATTTATTTTTTCACCGATATCAATAAAAAAATAATAATAAATAATTACAAAATTTATTATAAATAAAAATATAAACAGCTCAAAAAAATACGTAAAAATAAAAATGTAAACGCCTTATAAATACAAAAGTCATAACGAAGTACATATGATGGGCCAGGACGGACAAGCATTAAAGATAAAAAGTCATCATTATCATCATCATCTCTCACATGATTTTACTATTCCACTGGTGATGGCTACGGAACCTGTCATCAAATCCGCCATGTGGATGGTATGCACGAACTATGAAATAAACTTCCACAAATTATGAAATACATATTAATCAGAAGTCTAATATCTTTTAATCTTCTCCGCCCTCAACTAATCAACACGAAAATCGTAATCTTTGTCATTTTCAAGGGAAGGACTTTTTTTTTCAAAATTTTTCTTAGTTTTTTTTTTTTTTGAAAAATTTAAATATTTATAAGATTTATATATATCTTATCTTCTCTCATTTTCCCACCTGCATTATGCTCTAAAACATTATTTTCAAGTTTCTAACTTGTTGATTAATTTAATCTCAAATTGTTATACTTTACAGACTGTGTTTATATGTTTGAACAATTCAAACCATCTAGCTCACAAATTCATCAGTCAATTTTTAAGATAAATTTCTCAATATTCATTGTTCAAATTTAAAATTAAAAAAAAAAAGATTTTGGTTAAAATTAATCAATTGATTTCTTTCAAATTAATTGAATGATTCTATGATTTTTTTCTTAGTCGAACAAAGGAATTATCCTTTAATTATGCTATACGTTAAAATTACATATGCACTTAGCCAAAGGATTAAGACCTGATATGCGTAATATAATAGACTTTTTTAAGCTAGACTTTTGTTTTATCTCTAGCAACAAATTTATTGCAAAATGGGCAAAAGACTTATGCAATTTGATTAGAAAATGACAAAAGACTTATTATGCTAATGCAATTTGATATTTAGAATACTAATAATGCAACTTGATTAGAAAAGTTTGAACGTTCTAATACAATTGTCAACCAATAAGAAGTGAAGGAAGTTAAAAAATCAAATCAGAAGACTTTGCATTAATTTTCCCATCTAACTGTACTAATATACAAAAGTTAAGAAATGTTCGGTGGCACATTGAGAATGAAAAATTGCTTATTTGATATTTTATATTTTTTAATTTTAAATTATAAATTATTATTGTATTCAATGAATTAAATCTTTTTTTTTTCTTCCCTAAATAAATAATAAATTCCTTAGTCTTAAATTAATCGCTTTCCAAAACTAAGATTTTAAAATATTATATACATAATAAATATACATTTTTTTAAAGTGCTAAAAATATAATTCAATTAATAACATGTAATCTAATTTATATTTTACAGGGTAATTATTTTAAAATAATGTGGATATATATATATATATATAATGGAATAACATACTGATTGATAAAATTACATAGACTGGGCAACATTTCATATCTTCATTTTTCTTTCCTCCAAAGTTTATTTTTTTTCCAAAAAATTGAAAAAAAAAAAAAACAAAGAGATGCTTTATTTAAAATTTAATAATAATTTCAGACGTAATTCCAGCCTATGCTTCATTTATTACAAGCAAAAAATAAAGAGCATACTATTCATGCATTCTTCAGCAACTCCTCAGCTCCGTCTTGGATTAACTTCCACGCAGCAACCACGTGGCGTTCTTCTGTAAGTGTTGTTCCCACCGCAAACCTTAAAACGTATATCCCTCCAACTTTTGTGTGCGTCATGTAAATACGACCTGTTGAGTTCACCCTGTCGAGTAGCTTCCGGTTCAGCATCTCTGTGTGACCCGACACGTCCGACTTGGATAATAACCGGAAGCACACCAGCGCAAATCTTCGCGGCACCACGATTTCGAATCGTGGGTCGGAATTTACAAACCCTTCGAACATTTTGGCCATCCGAACGTCGGATCTAATGTGAGTTTGGAGATTTGCAATACCATAGCTGCGCAATATCATCCATAAACGGAGCGACTTGAATCTCCGACCCGTACCCACTTGCCAGTCTTTGAAGTCGACGACCGAGTTGGAATCGCTTTCCTTGTTCTTCAAGTATTCCGGATTAGTGCTGAGTGCCTTTACAAGCAAAGTAGGGTTTCTCACCCACAAGCAACAACAATCCAAAAAACTTAATAGCCACTTATGTGGACTCATACTCAGCGAGTCAACTCGCTCTACCCCATTTAAGTAATTTCTAAACTCGGGGCAAATACAGGCGCTGCCGGCATACGCAGAATCCACGTGCATCCACATGCCATATTCATTTGCCACGTCAGCAAGGGGCTCAATGGGATCAACAGCTGTAGTAGAAGTTGTCCCCACAGTAACACATAGATAAAGTGGGATCAAGCCAGAGGTGACGTCAGCCTCTACGGCGGCACGTAGAGTAGAAGGAGACAAAGAAAATCCAGAGTGAATAGAGGTGGGCAAGAGTCGTATATTGGAGGGCTTGATACCCATCAACTTGCATGCCTTGTGGAACGTGGAATGGGTTTGATCGGAGGCATAAACAACAAGATTGGACAAGTCCATGCTCTTGTTCTCTGTTTTGGATAGAAGCCGGTCTCTTGCAGCGACAAGGGTCACCAAAATTGCTTCGCTGCTCGTGTTTTGAATCACTCCTCCTCCAGAACCTGCAACAATAACATATATCAAATCAGTGAAAAAATCTAAATAATTGAAAAATCTTAAAATTTAGCGTACTCATGTTCTAAGAATTTTTTAATAAAAATTTTCAACAGAGACGTGCATTTATTGTTTTCTATTCTATCAGCAAAAGCGTACTCATGTTCTAAGAATTTTTCAACAAAAATTTTCGAGAGAGACGTGTATTTATTGTTTTCTATTCTATCAGCAAAGTGCCTATCTCTTTGCTACAACACATATAGTATTGTATATTTACTCATCTTTACCATTTCTAGTAATAGCTATTAATAATTTGAAAAAGGTATTTCATGTTAATCGATAACCAGATTCACGGTTAACCCCCAAGTCAGTGCTCTTATAATTTTGATACATGAAATATTTTTTATCAAAAAAAGGAAGGAAAGAGTGCAAATACTAATAGAAGTGGTATATATTTCTGTAGTAGTAAAGATTAAGCTTGCACGTTAATTAAGACATGTTGGGAAGTGAATGGAATCACATGCATTGCTTAAACCTGAAAAAGAAAAGGTATAGAGAAAGAAGAAAAACCTTTAAACATGAATTCTTTGGGAAGGTTAAGCATTTGAGCAAGCCAGTCCATAACAATCATCTCAAGCTCTGTGGAAGCAGGTGAAGCAAGCCAGTTGAATCCAACAGAATTAAAAGAAGTACACAGCATTTCTCCAAGAAAAGCTGCTGTACTTACAGTAGCAGGAAAAAATGCGAAGAAATTCGGACTAAGCCAATGAGTCATTCCAGGGATTATATGCTTTTGAACATCATTCAGGATGGTTTCAATGGATTCAGGACCATTCGGTGCTGTTTCGGGGAGGAGTGTTTGAAGGTAGCCAGGTCGGACTTGGGAAAGCACAGGATAAGTTTCGATTTTTCGGTAGTAATCTGCAATGAAATCAACAACTTGGTGAGCTTGTTTACGAAATTCTTCGGGGTCTAAGGGCTTGAATTGGTTGATTTCGGAGGGCTTGAATTGGTTGATTTCGGGTATGTTTGAGTCTATAATGCCCATATTTGGTGGGTTTGAGTCTATAATGCCCATATTAATGAAGTGGGATATGAGAGGACTAGCTAGGACAGAAGAGCAAGTTAGTTTGATGGTGGTGTTGAGCAATAATGGTGTGTAGAGGATGGTATTTATAGAAGCAAAGCGAGGGCATAAAAATGTGTTATAATTGAAAATATGAATTGAATTGGATTTGTTGCCAATCAGTCAAAAGAAATAATCCAATTTAACAAAAGTAATAAAGATAGAAAAACAATACAGACATTATGGTTAATGATAGTCAATGGTTGGCTTTACTGATGGCGGGACTATATTTCAAAATCTGACTTCGATCCGATTTGCATTGAGCCGGCCTTAATTCAACCTAAATTTTCAGGGTTTCTACGTAAATAAACATTAAAAATTTCACTTCAAGAAAATGTCAAAAAAAAAAAATCGCAAATATTAAAAATATTTTTTTAAATATCACTTTATAATATGAAGTGAGGGCCTAGCCTAGTGGTGAGTGCACTGTGTTATAACTTATTGGTCACAACTTCGAATTTTCATCCGGACGTGTGATGATAGAGGAGATCCACCTCTATTGTGTGACCCATGAATTAAATTCTCCGTTCAATTAAAAAAAAATTAGATAATTAGAAGTTGTGAAAAAAGTACTATGAATACTTCTTTTTAAAAAAAAAATTCTAATTCAGTCAATTTTATATAAATTTAAAAATTTTAACTAATTCTCTCTCACACACATACACACACAAAATTGATCAACATTTTTTTTTTTTTTGCAAAAAAAAAAAATTATCAACAATTCAAAACACAGAGTTAGCAAACAGTCACAAACAAATTTGATTCAACCAGAATTCAAAACATAGAATGTATAAGACTGTTAGTTTTAACTAATTTACACGGGGACGGACCATTTGGAAAAAAAAAAAAAATGTGCGTCAATGTAGTTGTGTTTACTATTGTATTTATATGAAACATAAAATCCATATGAGACTGTATAGTTCCATAAGAAAATTATAATGTGAATATAGATACGAGATTTTTATGCACCAAAGCAATGTTTTTAGTCGATATTGTAGATGATGATTAGAGTTGTTGAGACTAATAAATATTTTGTTCTATTCTACAAAATTAATTTAAAATCCATGAATTAGCAACCAAATTACATTCCCCTGTCTCGTATAAAAATTTGTTGTAGATTTTTTAAATGATTAATATTGTTAGAAATTCCACTAGCTGGTTTGTGGTCTGTAAGAACCCATCCACGATAAATTGTATCTCAATCTATCATTGGAGGAGATGTAAGATCGAGAGATATTAATCTAAAATGAGATCCTTGTTTGTCTTTTCTTTTGATTTTAGTTATTGATAGGTACATTAGTGGATGCGGAGTTTCGGAAAATTTTTGAAGTTCATTTTTAGGTATTTTAGTTATCTTTGATTAAAATTTGGTCTTAATATTTTAAACAGTAATTAAAACGAAATTGATAATTTATTTTCCTTGTACGATAATTACAGAATTTAGAAAGAACCCTCAATTTCAATTTCAAATATGAAATTCTAAGTTAATCAACTTTTGAGAATTTTGTACAGTAAAACCTCTCTCATTTAATATTGTTGAGATCATGATATTTTACTATTTTATCGAAATATTAATTAACCGGTAAATTAATATTTAATAATTTAAAGAGATTTTTATAATTGTTTGAAGTTAAATTTTGATTACATAAAAAGTATTGTATTCTAGAAAAATTTACGTACTACATCATGTTCATGTTTTGAATGCTATCAATCTTGCAGTTTCGGCCTGGACAATTAATGTTCAGCAAGATACAATAGCAAATTATTTTCGACACTGCAAAATTCGTTCAGGGGATGAAGTCTCAAGGAATTTAGATGAACCCACTTATGAAAACGTCATTCATGAACTTGAGCTCATAATTAACAATCTCACTTATCGCAATAAAATGGATGTCAATAGTCTATTTGATTACCCATGTGAAAATGATATATGGTCAGTAGGGCTGCAAACGAGTCGAGCCGAGCCGAACATTGGCCTGCTCGCGCTCGCGCTCGGCTCGTTTATTAAACGAGCCTAAACTTCCAGCTCGCGCTCGGCTCGTTTATTATCGATTCGAGCTCGAGCCGAGTTTTTATCGAGCGAACACCAAGCCGCTCGTAAGCAGCTCATCTTTTTACATGTATTTTTTCGAGCGAGCCGAGCATTGGCTTGCTCTGCTCGTTTATTAAACTAGCCTGAATTTCCAACTCGCGATCGGCTCGTTTATTATCAATCTAAGCTTAAGCCGAGCTTTTATCGAGCGAACGCCGAGAGACTCACGAGCAGCTCGGCTCATTTGCAGTCCTAATGGTCAGAGGTCCAAAGCTTTAAAGAAATTATGGCTACTATCCTTGAAAATAATGTTGATGATGAAGTTGAAGACGATAGAGTATCTTTGAAACCAGTTACTCGTAAGGAAGCACTAATCGTGTTTAGAACTCTTCACAATTTTTTGGTGCGGTTCGAGAACACAACACCAGAAATTTTGGATGTACTAAGAAAAGTTAGAGATGAGTTTCAACTAGACTTAAATTTTAAGAACAAAACAAATAACATTAGAATCTTATTTCAGTAAATTGTTTTAGTTATATTTGTATAAGTTTATAAAATTATTAATTTATGATATTAATGGACCCTATATTTACATAAGAGGGGATAAGGTTAGCCCAAGCGGTTAACTCTCTATCACCTGATGCTCAAGCGCCCAGGTTCAAATCCCTATATGCCCCTCTCCCTTTCCCCCTCCCCACTTGTAACTAAGTCAAAAAATTACATAAGGGTATTTTGAAAATATATTATCTTATTTTATTGAAATTTGTTAAATTTTCAACCGACTCAAGTCAGGACCAAAGTAAAATATTATCTTAGAGAGTTTATTAATTTGCCGAGTATCAATTTAAAGAGGTTCTACTGTATATAGTTATTCACTTATTCTAATTTAGTTTTAATTACTATTTAAAATACTTGTTTTACAAATTCAAGAGGTTTGGATCAGTTGACAGGACTGTTCCAGCTTAACCATAATGTCTGACTTTCCTACTTGAAAAGCTCTAACCAAGGCTTGCTTCCTAGGATCAAGTCCAGATAATCTATGATCTTTTCCCCTAAAGCTAGAAAGGTTTCTCCCTTCTTCCTTCTCCAATCCCGATCCGTGATAATGCAACACCCTAAGTGTAAAACCCTTGGTTTTCATAAGTTTTGGGTTTATGGGACAAATTGATAATTTTGCATCTTAGGGGTAAAATGGTCATTTTGCACAATTATATTTTATGTTGATATAATTTGGTCTGTTTGATACTCAGGACAAGGAGATGATCGTTTTGAATATAATATTTGCATTTTTAGGTCCTGAAGGTATTTTTGTCATTTTTGGTATTTTTATAAATTAAAATTTAAAATTAAATTATTATTTTATTAATTTTGAAATTAAAAAGTAATATGAGCCTAGTTAGAAGATTTAATTGGTATTGAATTAGAATTAGTGTTTAAATAGAATTTTGGAATTAATTAATTAAATAAATTACTTATGGGGTTATTTTATAATTTTAAAGTGGTTTTCCTCTACAAATACTTGAGGAATCAGATCTAGAGGGTGTTTACAGGTTTAGAATTTCGAGTGTTGAAAAATAGGGGTCGTTTTGGCAAGGCTCGGTGTGCAAAAATTGCATTATTTGGCGGGCTTCGGTGTCATCTAGCGTGCAGAAGCGAATGTCATTCGGAGTGTTGCTGGACGTCATTTGGTGTTTTTGACGTTTTTCTCGATTCCTTTGCATTATTTTGATCCCCATTTAATTGGAGCATGTTAGGATCATATTGGGTTGATTATTTTTCTAATTATTTGATTTAATTGGAATTAAGATTTAATTAATTGAGAGTTTTATTGGAAAATTGGGATTTAGGGTTTTAGATTAGAATTGGGAATTTCGATTGTTCTTAAATTGGTTAAGATTTCAATTAAATTTTGGAATTTGATACTAATAAGTGTGATAGGATTTTAACTAATTAAATTGAGTGTTTGGAGTTTTTAATTATTTTAATTAATTGAATTTTCATGAAAAATGCTTTGTTGTGATATTCATGTTGATGCTGTGACTTTGATGAATTTTAATAAATTATAGAAAAATAAGTTTGATCTGAAATTCATTTGAGTTCTGGAAGTTAAATTTTGAAGAAAAATATCTTGAGTTGAGTTTCAGATGGTTTAATTTTTGAAATAATTTGATTTCTCTACTGTGGTCCGTTGAATCTGTGTTGTTTGGGTTTTATTATAAAATTTATTTGAGGGACTTAGGAGCATTCAAAAATTCTAAAATTTTGAGATAATATTAATAAAGTTTAAAAGTAGGTTTTGGTAAAATATTGGAATTTTTTAATGTGATGATTACTACTTATAAATTTTTTAAGTTTGCACCGTTGCGTAAATCTTTATCGATAAAAATTGTTTCTTTTTGGATTTACATTCTAAAGAGAAGTTTTTCATGAAATTGATTTAGTATAACTTCTAAATAAGTATTTCAGTTCTGGAACTTGAATTAAACTTGATTTTGGATTGGTTTATGTATAAGAATGTTCGAATATGGAATTCGGTTCATTGTTGTTGATTGCAAGCATTCACGTCATACATAAGCATTCATACTTACATATGAATTAGGATTGTCATTAATCCTAGTTGGTGATTAGATGTTTATTCATCTTCGAGTTCGTTTGAAGGGTGTTTCTCGTATCGGTTTTCGAAGTAAGTTCTAATGTGCTACTTTCTAACAATTATACTATATATATATATATATATATAATAAGCCCTTGTTATATGTTATTCTTTCTATTTCAATATACTATATTCTTTCTTCACACAAGTTTGCTTGTGATTGGGAGACAGGGAAATATATGTGTTCGCTATATTTTTGTTGAACACCTGAACTTGATAATACTTATGATGTGCGATAGTGTGTCATATGGGGACGAAGAACGCTAGACTGAGAAGATGCTTGACTTTTGATTTATTTTTTATTTATGCTAGTGATAAAGGCTATGGCTTGTTCAATGCTTGTGGTTGAAATAAGGAAAAATGCTTGTTATATATATATATATATATATATTTTTTTTTTTTTTTGATGGAATAAGGGTGGGAAAGTATTCGGAAAATTGGTGGTCCCGACACACCATAATATTTGGAATTATCTGTGATTGATATACTTAAATTCTGGTATTGTTATTTTAGTTTGTTTTCCTACAATTCATGGACTTGCTGAGGCACCTGTCATGCTACGATCCAGATTAGTATAAAGTTGTTCAATGATTTTAAATGTAGTTATGCTTTGGGGCCCAAAAAGAAAAAACCTTGTTTTACAAAAAATAATTAATTTAGTTAATTTTTCAAAAGAATATGTGTGTGTGATTGTATAAATTATATAGTTTGGACAAAAATATAAATTTTGCGACGATAATCAAAACTTTAGTCAAAAATGTGATTTCACAGTAACTCATTGGATGCCACCAGCAGCACAAAACGTCGTTATTTTAACACTTGAGGAATGAAATCGTAGTTGAAAATTGAAAATTGAAAATTTTAAGGATATTTAGACAAATTTTTCAAGCAAGGCACAGGTGGCAAGAGTTGAAACCTCCCTTCTTGACCTCTAATTCGTTTTGTCTAATAGTTACTAAAGAAATGGTAATATTCATTCATATGTTTCGTTTCAGGTGTTGTTGTAAATTACATTACGTTTTCATGAATGAAAAATCAAAGTTTGATTTTACGCTAAAGGTACCTGAAAAGGAAATTAGAAAAAAAAAAAAGTTACGCATTTTATTCCTACTAGATTTTTCTCAAACAAATACTTCAGACAGTATTTAAATTGTATATCTAATAACTAAATTTTCAAATTTTTAATAAATTTTTTACTCACCATTTTGACAAATTCTTAGGTAGACCTAGTCTACCACGCCATCTATACATCAATCCAATAAGATAATGACATATCAGCAGGTAGTTAATTAAAATAATGCAAGATTAGGAGAGAGAAAATTAAAAAAAGAAATAAAACTATTAATATATAATACATTATTAGGAGAGAGAAAATCCACCTACTGATAATGTGGTAGACTATATCTACCTAAGAATTTTTCCACCAGTTTATACCTACTAGTTTTTTTTAGCGTGCGTATATTCTCATTATTGAAATTGTAGTTAATTTGATTAATTATATATTGACAGCAATAAAATTTATATAAAAATAATAAATTTTTATTGAGTACCACTAATTAAAAAATTTTTAAAATATTATTAATTAATTAATTATATATATATATTAAAAAATAAAATTTTTATTTATATATTTATTTTTATTTTAAAAACTCATTATTCAATTAAAATTATCTTTAAAAAAATTAAAAATATGAGGATGCCCCGTAAAACATGATTTTAAAAAATCAAATTGTAAATGTACTATATGTTAAAAAAAAAAAAAAGATAATCAGTGCCAATTTAAACCTGAGAGCTAATATAATTAACATTATACTTAGAATAACTACTGTAACAGTAAAAAATGGAACTATGGGAATGGAGAAAAACCAATAAATTAAGCCATTTGCATTGATTAATTAAATATTAGTTTGATTGTTATAAATTAATTAATTAATTTAATTAGAATATAATATTAATGTCAATAATAATAATTGAAATTTATAATTATCCGAATTTATTATTAATAATAAATAATAACCATGATGTAAAATTAATTAATTAATAATTAAAGTAGTATTTCTTATTAAAATATAATTTGAATTTAATTAATTATTATAAATAATTATAAAAAAGATGTTATTAGAGAAATTTCTAAGTGTAGTTTATTGATAACAAACTAGGGTATATATACAAGAGTCTAGATACAAGAAGTAAAGGCTACATTAATTTTCCTAAAATTTCTCCTATGATTCTGTTACTTAATCCCTAATTTATGATTTTGTTACTTAATCCCTAATTTATGATTCTATAACACTCCCCTCAAGCTGGAGCATAGATATTAATCATGCATAGCTTGGTATAAATGTAGTTGACCCGATTTCCCGGTAAAGATTTAGTGAATATGTCTGCTAGCTGGTTTCCGGTTCTCACATATTGAGTTGTAATTGTACCATCCTCTAGCTTTTCTCGGACGAAATGACAATTAACTTCAATATGCTTGGTCATTTCATGAAACACAGGATTGTTGGCAATGTAAATAGCTGCTTCATTGTCACACCATAAGGTCATTGGTTTTGTTTGAGCAAACCCAATTTCCTCAAGTAAGTGACGTAGCCATACAAGCTCACACGTAGTTTGTGCCATAGCCCTGTATTCAGATTCAGCACTTGAACGGGATACCACATTTTGTTTCTTACTTTTCCAGGACACGAGATTACCACCAACAAACACACAGTAACCAGTTGTTGAACGTCTATCTGTGATATCTCCTGCATAATCAGAATCTGTGAATCCTTCTATTGTGTGATGACCATGGTTTTGATATAAGATACCACGTCCAGGCGCACCTTTTAGATATCTCAAAATATGAGTAACAGCATCCCAATGTGAAGTTCTAGGAGATGACATGAACTGACTAACCACACTTACTGGAAATGCGATGTCAGGACGAGTGATTGTAAGATAGTTCAATTTCCCCACTACCGTTCTATACTTTTCAGGATTTTCAAGTAGATCTCCGTCTTCGGCGTTCAACTTCACATTTGGTATCATTGGTGCATCACAAGTCTTTGTTTCAAGCAAACCAGCATCATTCAACAAATCAAGACAATATTTCCTCTAGGCAAGACAGATTCCCTTTCTGCTGCGGAGAACTTCAATACCCAAAAAATACTTCAATGGTCCTAGGTCCTTTGTTTGAAAACAAGTACCAAAAAAAGCTTTTAGCTTTGAAATTCCTGACTTATCACTTCCAATAATCACTATATCATCTACATACACAACTAGCAAAATACATCCAGAACTAGATGAAGTAAAGAACACAAAATGATCATATGTACTTCTTCGTAAGCCAAACTTAACCACAGCAGAACTAAATTTTCCAAACCATGCACGTGGAGATTGTTTCAAACCATATAAAGATTTTCTCAATTTGCACACCTTTCCCAACTCCCCCTGAGCAATAAACCCAAGTGGTTGCTCCATGTATACCTCTTCACATAGATCACCATGTAAGAAGGCATTCTTAACATCAAGCTGATGGAGCTCCCAATTAGAAGTAGCAGCCAATGAGATGAACAGATGAACCGAAGATAGTTTTACAACCGGAGAAAATGTTTCGGAGTAGTCTACCCCATAGGTTTGAGCATATCCTTTTGCAACTAAACGAGCTTTCAGCCGTGCAACAGAACCATCCGGATTCATCTTGACAGTGAACACCCACTTGCATCCAATAGCTCGCTTACTTGGAGATAAAGGCACTAGATCCCAAGTATGATTATGCTCAAGTGCCCTCATTTCCTCTTTCATTGCCTCTTGTCAACCAGGATAAGCCAAGGCCTCAGCTACGGATTTGAGAATAGCAACAGAGTCTAAGGATGCAACAAAGGACTTGGAAGAGGGCGATAAGGCATTGTAAGAAACAAAAGCAGAAACAGGGTAAGTGCATGTGCGTTTACCTTTGCGAAGAGCAATGGGTTGATCAAGACTTGGGTCAAAAGTAGGTGCATAATCTGGAGACAAAGCAGCGGGTGCAACATTGGTTTCAGAACCAAGAGGAGGTGCCTCAATCGCATGCGGCACACGACGAGAGTAAACTTGACGGACAACAGGTCGAGAAGAGGATTCCACCTGTGGAATAGTAGGAACGGGAGAGGATGGCACCTGTGCACTCACAGTATAAATAAGGAAATCATTTTCAGAAGAACTTATGGGAGAGACAGGAACCGATGCAACGGAGCCAAAGAATGGTTTATTTTCAAAGAAGGTAACATCCATAGACACCAAATAATGACCTAAACAAGGAGAGTAGCAACGATACCCTTTTTGCTGACAAGAATATCCTAAAAAGACACATTTAAGAGATTTAGGGTATAGTTTAGATACCTGAGGTCGCATGTCTTGAACATAACAGGTGCACCCAAATACTCGAGGAGAGAGAGGAAACAATGCTTTAGATGGAAAGAGAAGAGAATAAGGAATCTGACCATTAAGAACAGAAGATGGAAGACGATTTATAAGAAAACAGGCAGTGAAAACATCATCAACCCAAAAATATTTCGGAACCTGCATATGAAACATTAATGCACGAGCAACTTCAAGTAAATGACGGTTCTTTCGTTTCGCCACACCATTTTGCTGAGGTGTAACAATGCACAAAGTTTGATGAATGATGCCATGTTGGGGGAGATAAGAAGTGAATGTACTAGATAGGTATTCTTTAGCATTATCACTCTTAAGAGTGCAAATAGGCCTGTTAAATTGAGTTTTGATCTCAGCATGAAAAGCACAAAATATTGCAAACAATTCTGAACGAGATTTCATAGGATAAAGCCAAGTTACTCGAGAATAATCATCAACAAATGTCACAAAATAACGGAAACCAGTTTTGGATAAAACAGGACAA
>CATIWJ010035615.1:0-10825 GCA_949640765.1 Croton laevigatus | reverse complement strand
GAGGAGTAGAGAGGCATAATGCACAACAATCTCCTTATTTAAATCAACAAGGGTTATAAAAATAGGTATAGTTCAAATTGCGTTTTAAATAATTCATTGAATCTAATCTAGAATTAAGTTGAGAAAGAGAAAATAATACTTGTGGTACATTGCAAATGAAAGTATTTTTTATAGTTAGATCAAGTAAAAAGAGTGTGTATACGATAAAGTATAGTCTAATAGTAAGTGAATCTCAAATCTAACTTATAGATCCCGGTATAATTTTCCACCCCAAAACTTAAAAAAAATATAAAATAAAATAAAAACAGAATCTAGTACGAAATATAGTTGTGAAACTTTCCTCTGAAGTTGTTGTAAAACTTGCGTATACAAATACATGAATGAATATGTATGTGAATATATTATTTCATTGATTTGGTATTTATTGTCAGTATACAATCATGTTATATAGATGGTTAGTTAGTACTTAGTATTTAAATATAAAGTTATTTGACTGCAAAAATAAGACAAGACCTAATCATATATATCCTTCACTTTTAAAATAAATTAGGTGTATTATTATTGATCTAATCAACATTAATTTGATTAAATTAAGTCATAGAACTGAAACAACAAGCAAAAGAAAAAATAAGCCATCAACCGCTACATAGTACTAGTAATGCCTTCACCAGAACCCTTTACTCTTAATATTATTGACTAGCTCAGAGAATTTGCTCTATAAATACCTTGCCATTCAACCAATGTTTCTCACATCCAAAACTCAGCAACAATAACTCAAAACAAAATGAAAGGCATTTTCCTTCTTCTCACAGTCTTGGCATTGGCTTCCTCATTTGCCTCTGCCTTCGACCCCAGCCCCCTCCAGGACTTCTGCGTAGCCATTGGTGAACCCGATAAAGCTGGTAATTAACTATACATCATTTAAGCTTTTTTCTCTGTGTTTATATTTATATATATAAATATATATACACACTCACACACACACATACATACATACATATACATAAACTGACATTAATGATATTAATTCCAGTATTCGTGAATGGAAAGTTCTGCAAAGACCCGGCCATGGCGAAGCCAGAAGATTTCTTCTTTCCAGGTCCAAATGCTAAACCTCTAAATGTTGCTGGAAATACAAACAATGGAGTGGGTTCAGCTGTAACTCTTGTAAATGTAGACCAACTTGCTGGCCTCAACACTCTTGGTATTTCCTTAGCTCGTATCGACTATGCACCTTATGGCGGCTTAAACCCTCCTCATACTCATCCCCGCGCTACTGAAATTCTGACGGTGATTGAAGGCACTCTTTATGTTGGATTCGTTACATCGAACCCTCCTAAGCTTTTCGCGAAAATTCTATATCCAGGTGATGTTTTTGTTTTCCCAATTGGTTTGATACATTTTCAGCTCAACATTGCAAAAACTCCAGCAGTTGCATTTGCCGGGTTGAGCAGCCAAAATCCAGGAGTTATTACAATTGCCAATGCAACATTTGGATCTAATCCTCCTATTAACCCCGACGTTCTTGCTAAGGCTTTCATGTTGGACAACAACGTTGTTAAAGATCTTCAGAAAAAGTTTGGCGCTATGTAAAACTACCATATATGATTAATTAAAACAGCCTTCTGAAAAAATAAACATTGTTTGTTATTTCACCATTAATGTTAATGGTGTCTTTTCCAGTGTAATCTTTTCATTATATCAATAAGATCATATCTTAATTATGTGATTTAATTTATGTTATTGTTCAGAAAAGTGATTTTAATTTTTTTTTTTAATTATTGATAATTATATGGGGAGTGACTACATATGTATAAAATATTTCTCATTTTGAGACTATATATGAATGATTTGTCGACTTGTTTTGAAAAAAAAAAAATAATAATTGAATAGCATTCGATTCGAAAGTTGTAGCCCGCCTCATAAAATAATATTGTATGCACATGGCTTTTGGTTATATTATAACCAAATAAGAGGACAGCTAAATTTAATTTTCAAATTATGTGACTAAATTATCTAATTCATCGATCTATGAGACTTTATATAGTAGTAGTAAATTAGTAATCCCCATAAATATAATGCCAACATCATTCAAATACAACTCAAAATATTTACAATAATATAGTGGCAATAATTTAGCATATGAAGCCTAGCAAATATATATAAAAAAATTAAAAAAATATATTGGTATTTCACTTTTTTTTTTTAGAAGGACATAACCTAAATACTTTGACACCAGATGATAGAGCGTTAACCGCTTAACCAACCTCTGGTATTTCACTTTTAATAAGGAAAAAGACTTGCTTTTATAAGATTTTTCCATAAACTTCAGTTATTTTTAGCATCAAAGTCGTCAGACTATTATTTTAAAGAGAAGCACTATTTCCGCAATAATTATGTAGCGTATAACGGTAATATTGTTTGGACTCATTATTCAAGTAAAATTATATATTTTGGAGAGCTAATCTAAAAAAAATACATCCAATAAACTCTCTATATTTATATTTTAGATTAGAGAATTGATTTGGCTCTCTACAAACCAACTCTCTATTCTAAAATATTTCAATTCCCTATACTATAATTTTCTCTTTTATCTTCTCAATACTCTCTTCTCTTTCATCTGCATTAAATGTTTATTGGATAAAGCAAAATGAAGATTGAAAATATAAAGACTCTATTGGAGTTATACAAACTTATTTACTATTTATATTTAAATATTCCTTAAGATGCTCTTTATTGTGCAAAAGATACTTTTTATAATAGAGAGTACTATTGGGATGCTCTAATATACAGAAAGTTATGATTAGATTCTCTAGAAACAGAAATCATGTTTTTTTATCTTTGCATTCAAGTTATTTAGGGATTTCGTTATTTTTTTTTAATTTTAGTTTAGTCTACTCAATTTTAACAATTAAATGCTCTATCTATTGGCTTTCCTTGCAGAACCATCTCTTGGCTCATCTATATTCTTTCTGGGAGTTTAGCTCCTGTTGACATGGGCAGATTAAGGTACTAGAATGACGAGGACTTAGTGTTTTTTGGGTAGTGGGCAAGATCATCTTGGTTAGTAAGTGATTGGGATGAGTTCTCTGTTATCTTATTTGTGGTTTTTCAAAGTTTTGTGCAAGTAGTGGTTTTAACTAGGGGTGAGCATTTTTCCTGAATACCGAATTTTTTACCATTTTTTAAATTTGGTATTCGGTAAATCGGTATTCGATTTTTGGCAAAAATTGATGGTTTACAAATAAACCAAATTTCTAGTAAAAATTAATGGAAAAGTAATTTTTACTGAATACTCACTCCTAGTTTTGATGGGGCAGACAGTTTCGATCATGTTTCGGGTTTAGAAAAACTTGGCGCTAGAAAAGGATGTACAACGTTATAAAAAACTTATAATAATTTAAAATTGAAAAGGCTTTGTAAATATTGTTGAAACAAGTGTAATACTATGTGCCATTACTTTCAACATTCCAACTTCAGACCACAATTTGATCATGCGTGTAATTCAATGAAGTTGTTTGCAACTAATAATATAAAAACTTACAATATTAGCTTGGAGTTTGGGCAAGCAACTTGGCTTAATTAGCTTTTAATGGTCCTCATAACGTAATGGTGGAATCTCTTCTTAGTAGGGGTGACAAATAGGTAGGGTTGGGTCGACCTGATTTGAAATTTTTTAGGTTAATCAGGTTTTGGGTTGACTACTTCTCAACCCTAACCTGATCTGTTTATTAAATAGGTCGAAAATTTCAACCCTAACCTGATTTGTTTCAGGTTCAGGTTGACCTGTTTAACCTGATTTTTAATTTTCAACCCTAACCTGATTTCTTGTCTATTTGCTTTTCAACCAATTCCAAAAAATAGGAAAAAAAAAAAACTGAATTTATGTTATAATAAAATTGTATTCAAACGAAAAAAATAATATGTTTCAAAAAACAAATACATGAATCTGTAACTTGCTCATTTGCAAGAAATCATTCATCAACAAGAAATCTAAGTTTATGGCTCTTGTTAACCGAAAAAAAAAGAAAGCAAATGTAATAGAGCTCTAGTAATAATATTTACAACAGTCACTTTGCATATTAAAACAAGAATGTGCCTCAAAAGATAACAATGAAAGTAATCAAGAAAGAAAAAACAGAGGAGATAAATGAAGAATCAACAATTTTTCGGTGTTTTCAATTTTCCAACGTAATTTCCAGCTCTTAATCCTCATATATTCCGGCGTTTTCATACCTGAACAGAGCAACAAAAGGATCTATCGGCGATGAAGATCTGAACAGAGCAATAGAAGAGAGCAAAAGAGCAATAGAAAAAAGTACAAAAAGTTGAAATATACCTTCAGATTTTGCAATGGTCGCCGACAACCACTAAAAGAACGCCGAAAAGTAAAGACCTAGTCGGCAATGATAGAGATCTGGTCGGCGATGATGGAGATCGGCGTTCTACTTTCTTGAACTTGTTGGTTTCGTAGTCGAAGGAGGCGGGGAGGAGAAGAGAAGGAAAAGAGAAGAAGGAGAGAAGAAGAAGTAAAGGGTGCGGCTGAAAATGATAAATGAGTGGCTGCCTAGGTTTTTAATGTATATATATATATATGTGTTTAACCCTAAAACAAAACAACGTTGTTTTGTTTTCGGGTTACACAGGTCGACTTGCAGGTTGAAAATTTCAACCTGAACCTAACCCATTTATTTTCATGTCGGGTTCGTGTCGACCTGTTTAATTAAACAGGTTGAAAATCCTAACCCTAACCCGTTATTAGCAGGTCGGGTTCGTGTCGAGTTAGCAAGTTGGGTCAGCTTTTGCCACTCCTACTTCTTAGCTTAGAATAATAGCCTTCCTTCCACGGTCTTGTTGACAGTTTCTCTGTTTCTATATTTTCTCTTTTCCCAAGAGAATGTTGACAGAAACTGTGCAGTTTAAAGGTAGCTATATGTCCTCCAATAGGGGTAAGTATGTGAATTTGCAGGTGTTAATACCTTTGAAAACATCGTCATGCTTAACTTGAACAATCGGAGGAACATCGGTGTAGAGGGTATCCTTCTGGGTGTATGAGAATGGCAAATCAAGTTTAGCTTCAGATACATTTAGAGTCATTGTAAGCTTTTTTCTTGGTGGAACAATGTAAGTTGTAGAAGTGGTCTTTGTAGTGCTTGATACTTCTTGTCCCCAAGTATAGGAGTAACCTGACTCCACTTCAAATTCAATTGAAGCATTATCTATAAATGGGATTTCTGTAGAGATAGATGTTGCAACACCAACAGAAGCATGAACATTGTTCTCCCATCTCCTCGTTACTGTTTTGTTATACTCGAATTCCAATTCTGCTTCGTACTCCAAATCTGTGTCATTTACATATTCTTGGACTATTGAAGATTGATTCAAAGTTGACCTATCAAATGATAGTGGATTAGCCGTTGCTGATTTGTTGCTAATTTCTTAGTCATTTTCTCCTGTTTTTTTTTTAGTTTGTTTCAACGTGGCTTAGTGCCTGTTTTTTCTCTTATGATCATATCAAGTTGTTTAATGTAAGGCCTATATAAAGGCATGCTAGGTGTTTGAATAAATGTGTGAATGAAAGTCAAATTCTTTTATTCATAACTTTTCTTAGTTTCTGAGCATAAATTTTGTTTTTTTGTCTTTCATGTTCATTTAAAACCAACATTGTGGTATCAGAGCTGGTTCTTTTGTAATTAGGCCTTAAACCATTGTAATGGCAATGTTGTGAGTATTTCGCAGCCTTCAATTCCAGTGTTCAAAGGTGATAACTATGAGTTTTTGAGCATCAAAATGAAGACTTTATTCAAGTCTCAAGAGCTATAGGACTTAGTTGAGAGTGGGTATGCAGAATCGGATGAAGAGGGCAAGTTGAGGGAGAACAAGAAGAAGGACTCAAAGGCGCTATTCTTTATCCAGCAAGCAGTTCATGAGTCAATCTTCTCCAAAATTGCCGCTGCAAATACTGCCAAAGAAGCATGGATAACTTTGCAGACAGCTTTTCAGGGCTCTTCGAAGGTAATTATGGTGAAACTACAATCTCTTCGCCGTGATTTTGAAACCTTGCATATGAAAAATGGAGAATCAGTCCAGAATTTTCTTTCAAGAGTTGGAGCAATTGTCAATCAAATGAGAGCCTACGGTGATGATGTCTCCGATCCAACCGTTGTCGCAAAGGTGCTACGGAGCTTGACTACCAAGTTTGATCATGTTGTAGCAGCCATTGAGGAGTCAAAGGACTTGGCAGTGTACTCATTTGATGAGCTTATGGGATCATTGCAGTCCCATGAGACGAGATTGAATCGGCAAGAGGAGAAAGTTGAAGAAAAAGCTTTTTAAGTGATGGGGGAGACATCAGCTGGAAGAGGCCGTGGTGGAGGAGGTCGTAGTGGCCGAGGAGCTGGCAGGGGCTATGGTCGAGGAGGATATGGTCACAAGCAGAATGATGATTCACAAGCTAGTGAAGCCAAAAGACCGTTGGGCTAATGTTCAATGTTACTACTGCAAGGACTTTGGTCATATAAAGGCAAATTGTCCAAAGTTGCAGCGATCCAACTATGTCATGGAGGAAGAGGAGGAGGAAGCCAAGCTTTTCATGGCATTTCAAGAAGATGCAGCTGGTGACAATGATGTTTGGTATTTGGACAGTGGATGCTCTAATCACATGACTAGAGTAAGATCTTTGTTCAAAGACCTTGATGAAACTTTCAAACAGAAGGTGACACTTGGAGATGGTAAACAAGTGCAAGTGGAGGGCAAAGGTGTTGTAACCTTGAGAGGTGGAAACGGTAATGTTAAACTTCTTTATTAGGGCTGTCAAACAGGTAAAACAGGTCGGGTTCGTGTTCGGGTTGAGCAGGTTCGGGTTGAAAAACTCTCAACCCTAACCTGATCTGTTAAAATAAATAGGTCGGGATTACCAACCCTAACCTGATCTGCTTCGGGTTAGGGTTGACCTGATCTGTTAAATAATTTTATTTTTTTCAATTTTTTTTCATAAATGGGTCAACCTGAAATCTGTTTAACCTTATAAATTCAGGTTGACCCGACCTGTTTGACTTGTTAAAACGTGGTAATTTTCATGATTCACAATCTATTCATTTCATTATAAACACTTTTCAACTGCTTAAACAACACAACTACAAGGATCATAACAGAGCCCAAATGACTCAAATACAACACAAATCCATTCACAAATAGAAATCCGACCACAAGCAATGAAAATTCTCAATTACAATCCCAAAGTGCCGCAAATTTAGGAAGTTACAAATTTCTTAAAACCCAAAGCAAACTAAACATTGTGAAACATATTAGAGGTAGAATGTTCAGTACTTTCATGCGGTGGCACACTTGGTGAAGGGAATGATGTATCATCGGCTTTGTCATCCACTTTATGATTCATGATAGTTCTACATAATTCCTCAAGTTGAGGATTGATATTTGCTACACAATAATTGATAAAAATTATTGTTAATATCAATGAAAAGTCAACCAAACATAAAATAAAGTAGGCTTTGAAAATCTTTTGACCAACATCCCTAAAGTTTCTCATTTTGCAATTTTTAACATTACGAATTAAATTCCCTGTCCCCATCTTACTATCAGCCTTATAAGCTTTCCCACATTTCTTGCACTTACAAATTAAATTACTATTTTCATCCGGCTCATCAAGAAAATCATAATGCACCCAAACACCAGATGTAAGCTTACGTTGACGTTTCTTACCAATAAGCACAGAAGGCTTAGAACTGCCAGATTCGTCCCTTATTTTCCTCTCCAAAGGCGAATCCATCTCATCATCAGAAGAAATTCCGATTTGCTCAAGTTCTGCCATTACTGCATTAATTTCATGTAAATACATTAAATCAACACATTCTTATTTTCAGCATCATGTAAATACATTGAATCAACAATTTCAGTCATCAAATAAACTTCCAGCATATAAATAGAATAGAACTAGTTGATATTCTTTATTCCAAAATAATGGACCATTATATATTATACTACTATAATTTTATATAATTTATATGATGCTTCCATGTGACATAAATACTCAAAATATAAAATGTAGTATGGAAGCACTCTGTTCTTAAGTCTAAAAGATTTTCAAAGCCTACTTTATTTTAGTCATCAAATAAACTTCCAGCATATAAATAGAATAGAACTAGTTGATATTCTTTATTCCAAAATAATGGACCACTATATATTATACTACTATAATTTTATATAATTTATATGATGCTTCCATTATATATTAAGTCTAAAAGATTTTCAAAGCCTACTTTCACTATAGCTGATGACTGATCCCATACTATATCGATAAGCCACAGCAAACCTTCTGTTGTTAAAAAATAAACAGTGGGTTTAAGTACTCCGCCGATGACTTAACTGTAAGTAAGGCATCATGTCAAACAATATGCAAATCAAATGATTCTATTCCAATCTTTTTGCAGGAATAGTTTGGGAAGTAGAAGATTTTAGCAGCATGCATTCAATAGATTATAGGAATAAATAGATTCATGGTGTCTAACCAGCAGCAAGTAGTTTTGAACATGAAGGAAAAGTTTTCATCTCTTAGAACTTAAATTTGTATGGTCATTCTCGATAAGCTGAAAGCCTGAAACTAGATTTTATTCTACTTATACTTTTTGTTTTCCATTATACATAAATACTGAAGTTGAGATCTAGTAGATTACTCTAAACCAGACCAATACTAATTCAATTACTTAGACAAGAGCAAAAACCGTAAATTCACAAAATTTGTAGGGTCGGCAACAGATGGTACATTATACAGTTTTTAACAGAATAATTCAACAGATAATGAGAAAATAGTGGGTTTAAGTACAAAAAAAAAACCCAAACACTGTTGTGCCTTAATTCCAAAATCCCATATTTTGATTAGTTCACAAACTTATACTTGAATTTGTGAAGTTACTAATGTTATTTAAAGTGTATTATTGTGTTTTCAGTATTTATGCAACATTTCAGAACAATCCAAGTTGAAACAGATAAGAAATTCAGTAAGTTTCAGCTACTGCAAAATAGTCGCGACCGCGACTCAACCAAGAAAGAAATTCAGAAAAATTCTCAAAGCCGCTGGAAGTGTCGAGACTCAGAAGTCTCGACCCAGTCTCACCCAAGAGACAACCTCAACACCTCGGTCGCGCCCACTACCAAGACAGTCTCAGTCGCGACTCAACATTCAGAAAAATTCTCAAAGCCGCTGAAAGTATCGAGACTCGGAAGTCTCGACCTAGTCTCGCTCGAGACTTAGCCTCAGCACTGAAGTCGCGCCCGTGACTAAAGTGTCTCGGTCGAGACTCATCTGGAAAATTTTCATACGATTCGCAAACTTTCAAATGTCTCGTCCGAAACTTTCAAATTCAAAAGAGCCGTTATGCCTACGTGTCAAGTCTCGGTCGCGACCTGAGGAGTCTCGGTCGAGACCATCCACATGCAAATAAACAATTGGCTGACAGATCAGATGCTGCCAGATATGCCAGAAGAATATTCTCAGCCTTTCAGACTTTTCAGAGGAACCGTGACGAGTCGTGGCCGCGACAATGGAGTCTCGGTAGCGACCCAGTTAAGTATGCAGAAAACAGCTTTTTCTGATATTCTTCAAACGGCCACATTTTGGGTTTTTGGCTATAAATAACCCCATTTTGTATCAGTACAAAGAATAACTGATATAGCTGCATATTCTACTTCAAAAACCCTAATCTTATTTCATTCAAATCAATCTTTTTGTTTTGTGTTTGTTGGGTAATTCTTAAATCCAACATTTGTTGTTATAGTTGTGAGTGAGCTTTAAACTCATCTCTTAATTTATTTTCTGTAAAGTTTGGAGTGAGCTATAAACTCTAAGTTTGAGGTAAACTTCCTAAAACCTCATTGTAATTACATTGGTGTTAGTGGAACCCAATTCCTTTCTAGGATTGGAGAAGTGGACGTAGGCTCAAGATTATAGCCGAACCACTATAAATTCCTTCTTTTGATTCCACCAAATTTCCGCTTAAAATTTTTAGAAGGCAACTAATTCACCCCCCTCTTAGTGCCACGTGACTAACAATTGGTATCAGAGCTACGTTCTTTTTTACAGCTTAATTGCAAGAGTAGATTTCATGGCACCTATTCAAGAGCTCAATCACCAATCCTTGAAGCCGTACTTTGATGGAACCGACTTCGTGTTTTGGAAGGATTGCATGGAAAGATACATACGAAGTCAATCCTTGTGGCTCTATATAGATCAAGAAATCAAGCCACCAATAATACAAAAGGATGGTGCTGAAGTTCCCAAGGATGTAAAAGATTGGGGTGAGAAGGAGCAACATGATGATGCAAGAAACAACTTGTGTATGACTCTTCTCATCAAATGTATGAGTAGAGATGAAGCTAGCCGAATCATCCATTGCTCTACTCCATATCAAATGTGGAAAACCTTGGAGAACTATCATGAGGGCACGGTACAAGTTAGAGATGAAAAGAAGATGACCTCAATCTTTGAATATGAAACATTTAAAAGATTGGCAAATGAAGACATCACTACCATGACAAATCGTCTTCTCGCTATGTTTACAAACTTGAAGAAGCTTGGAGAACACTACTCCACTCTTAAAGTTAATGACAAGATATTGAGAGCCCTACCGGAAACCTGGGATCCGTTCATGTTGTTCTTAAAGAGTCGTTATGACATGCACACAATCAAAACGGATGAGCTTATAGGAGAGCTTATCTCTTGGGAGATCACTCTTCAAAAAAGAAGTCAAGATAGACAATCTCAGGAGGAAGGAGACAAGAAAAAATCTCTAGCTCTCAAAGCTAGTGA
>CATIWJ010035587.1:0-62166 GCA_949640765.1 Croton laevigatus | reverse complement strand
GTACTGAAGAAGTACCATTGAAGATTAAGAAAGGAGCATGGAGTGTTGAAGAAGATCAAAAGTTGATAGCTTATATTAAGAGATATGGTATTTGGAATTGGAATGAGATGCCAAAAGCTGCTGGTGAGTAGAAAAAATAGTATTAACACTTATGTTAATCAAAATTATAAGTTGATTAGAAGTTTAATTAATATTTGACAACTTTCTTTTGGGTTGATTTTAGGTTTGTTGAGGTCAGGGAAGAGTTGCAGACATCGATGGCTAAATTATTTACGACCTGATATTAAGAAAGGAAACTTCAGCAAGGAAGAAGATGAACTCATACTTTCTCTTCATCAACTGCTTGGCAATAGGTAAGTTGAGATTTAGGTTTCGAGTAAAACAATCGGTCTTTAATCGTTAATATTAAGTGAAAAAACGCATCTGATGTTTGTTTTAACTTTGTTGTTTCAGATGGTCCGCGATTGCAGCTAAATTGCCTGGAAGAACAGACAGTGAAATAAAAAATCATTGGCACAGTTGTTTAAAGAAGAAAAGGTTGAAAAACATTAATAATGGTGTCCAAAAATCTGATGAAGATTCAGAACCCAAACATGAAAATTATTCAAAAAATTCGTCACCTTCACCATCATCTTCTTCGTCAAGCTCCATTAATCTCAAACAGGATAACGATCTTTTATCTGAATATTTAATGCAGCTAGTTCAGGATGATGAGTTAATAGATATAGATAAGATGAAACTTGAAGATTCTTCTATTCTTGATTCTCAAGGAACTGAATATTCTCCTATTGAGCCAGAAAATTTTTCCTTATCAGGACAATCCCGGGAATCATTTGATGATCCAATGGAAGTTATGCACCACGTCGTAGATGATTGGGTACAAAATCCATTGTGGCTTCAAAGATCTTTCTCCTCATATGATTATCAAATTAATGAGCCCGAAAATGATTTCTTTGACTATTTCCCACTGTGGCAATAGAATTTTTCCCTACCTAAATCATATCATATGATTCGGTTCGGCAGGGTTCGGGATTCAGCGGCTGTTTTGCTCACCCCTAATATTTTTATACATCGGATCCACCAGTTTCAAGCCTATAAGTCAGATTGATAACCTTTAATCATAGTAATGTCATGTCACTCAGATGCTCGAGTTTTTTATAGTTTGGACTACCATGATTAGTAGTCCTGTTTTATATATATATATATATTTTTTTTCCTGTTCTTGGTTTGAAAGAAAAAAAGCTTTGTAGCCATTTAAATGAGTGATTTTTGTTATGATAATAAATGGACGAGTGTTATAATTAATTATTGTAGTGTAGCTAATTAATTTGGGTTCTTTCTCTATAGTTGTACAGTTGACTTACACTGCATATGGTAACTGGCTAGGTGATTTGGGCCTTAGATAACACCTCTAAATAAATAACAATTAAACGATAAAGTAGGTCCATCCAAAGGGAAGAACATGAGACGAGCTGGTTTTTTGGTTCTTGTTTTCTTCAGCTAAATAAATTGCACTTCACTTTTGAAATAAAAGTATATATGGAAACATTGACCAACATTTGTGTCTCAACTTTTCAAGAACTATATTCTTGATAATCTCACTGCTACCACCAATTTGAAAGCGGATGGATACGTGATGTGTAAGGTTAACAAGTCTATTTTATATTTTAAAAAAAATTCAAGAATTGTTATGCCTTTGACTCTGGATATTCATATTTTTTACTGTGATATTAACAAATTTGGTGTTGTTTCTAATAATATTTACACATTTAGGGTGCAAAACAAAATAATTCTGAATTAGATGTGTTTTTGAAAGTATTTACGGATTTGATGTGTTTTTGGATGACATGGCACGGGCACAGTTCATTGCGCCAGTCAAATGGTGCAATGGTTCATTGTGCCAGTCCAACTGGCGCAATGAACCTTAATTAATTTTTTTTTCTTTTCTAACAAAGGCCAATCATTAAAACAATCATTAACACGTCACTACAAGAAATGTGTAATATTGTGACAAAATTCTTTTTGACGAAATTAATTTTGTTACTATAAATATATTTTTTGTGACAAAATAAAAATTTAGTCATAAAAATTATCAAAGAGCATGAAATAGTGATAACTTCACAATTTGTCACAAATTTTTGTCACAATAAATAGAGTTCAATTATGTATTGTTATAAAAATTTGTTTTTATATTACAATTTGTCACCATATCTTGGCACCAAATTTTGGTACCAACAAATTACATTATTGTCACAAAAATAATACTACTTATTATTATTTTTTTTAATCTAAAAATGAATTTCGGGGTGGAGAGAATTTGTCCGCCAAAATTTCGCAAACACTTTTCTTTCTTTCTTTTATCCCGTGCCACCCTCTGTGCCCTCATTTGCTTCTTCTCTCTCTCTTTCTCATGAACACTGAAAGAACAATTAGGGTTTAAGGGTTTGAAAAGCAAGAGGAAATTGTTA
This sequence comes from Croton laevigatus, assembly GCA_949640765.1. Classification (NCBI taxonomy): domain Eukaryota; kingdom Viridiplantae; phylum Streptophyta; class Magnoliopsida; order Malpighiales; family Euphorbiaceae; genus Croton; species Croton laevigatus. The sequence continues at coordinate 59,698 of CATIWJ010035587.1, read as the reverse complement.
TAATTGAGGACTTGAGTTTCTTTGAATTGATTGTAGATGTCATTTCTTAGCTCTGAAATTATTCTAATTGAGGATTTGAACTCCTCTTCCTCTGCATTTCTTACGGTTCGTCTTTGCATCTCCATTATTCACTGTTATCTTGAGATTTCTCTATTACTAGTCCTATTTAGGGTTCCTTAACTTTACTCTTGTTGTTCTCTTTTGTTTTCCGATTTTGTGTATTGTGTTGCTTCAGTTATGGGTATTCGTGTTTAATTCCTAATTTTGCTTCTTGGAACTCATTTGGGTTATTAGATTCTTAGATTTCTTCTTCTCGTCTGGATTTTTGATGCTCTTCATTTTCAGACTTTTTTTTAGTCTGATTCAAGGGTTCCGTGCTTTATCTGCTGCAAATTTTGTGGCTTTTGGTGGGTCGTTGATCCAAGATCCATAGATTTTCCTGCAAATTGTAGGGTTCTGTTTTTGATTTGATTATATTGAGGTGGTTAGGTTTTGGAGGCATTGCCGTCAGTAGTTTTGCCCCTTTTATTAAGGTGTAATTCTTTTATTTTTTAAAATATATTGAGGGTCTTGGCATGTATGCATGATGTTTCATGCTCAAGGTCCTTCAAGGAATCATTGCAGTCTCCTTGCTGTCTTCAGTAGCAAAACCTCTGATAGCAAGCAGAAGCAGCCTGCTTATGGTGATAAGCCCAGATACCCTTTACCCGAGCTTGTGTCTTCTGGGCGTCTTGAGGTACTCCTTTGTTTCCATGGCTCTTTATATTCATTTCTAACAATGGACTTCTATAGCATTTGTTTATTGCCTGTGAAAATGTAGGTCCAGTCACTGGCTAGTCCAGCCACTGATGAATTCCGGAGAGTGCTTCAGTCTTCAGAGCCCAATATTGTGTACTTGCAAGGAGAAGTTACTGAAGATGGTGAAGAAATTGGTTCTCTGAGATGGGGAGATGTTGACTTGTCCATTCCAGAGGCATTATGCGATTTATTTGGTTCCACATTGCCTGCCACGGTGAGTGGTGATGGTTGGATTTTAAATTTCTTTCTGGCCTATATACTTTATGTTGTGAAGTTGAATAACGTCGTTGATGGTTCTATAATTATATGCTGCAGTCACTAATGATTGGTGGAAATATTCATTTATGTGCTGTTTATAGGCATTTTAATTTACTGGTGCACTTGCTTTCTTAAAACTTCAATCCAAAGTTCTGGAAGTAGGGAAGTTAGAGAGACTGAATTCTTAACAACAGGAAACAGATTGTTGATTTATTTATCTACTTTCCTCCTGCTTTGATGAGGTTAATTTGGTAAATAGAAGCTGGTTATTACTTGCTTAATTACTGGAGGTACTGCACATGCTGATCCAGTTAGTTTTTTGTCAGAAGAAATACAACATGAATCATTGAAATAGAACAGATGAAATCCAGATTTTTAACTTTGTCAACTCACAATTGCTTAGAATTAATCTTTTTGCTTACCCAGGGGGTATACTTATCAGAGGCTAATGTTATTTGGCATTATTTGTATCATTTGAGCTAATTTACTATGAAATGTTTGCACAGGTTTATTTAGAGATTCCAAATGGTGAAAAATTAGCTGAGGCACTTCATTCCAAGGTAATACATATGCACGTGCATTTGTATGTATTATTTTAATTTCTGAGGTGATGTTGCCTTGGCCAACAAAGATGTACGTTACAAAACATTTTGATGAGTCATTATTCAAGTTCAATGACAGAATGCTATTCCAAGGAGGAAATGTTCTTATGCATTTATATCTAATAATATTTCTTGTGAAGAATTCTTGATATGGGTTTTTGCTAATGGCAGGGAGTTCCATACGTCATTTATTGGAAGAATGCACTTTCATTTTATGCAGCTTCTCACTTTCGACATGCTTTATTGTCTGTGGTACAAAGGTATGATCATCTACGTTTACATCGAAATTTACCATATTAAATTTCTTTTCTTTCTGCATTATATGATTAGAGTCTCTTAAATTTTTTCACTGATCAATATTTTGACACGAGTATGAAAGCATTTTTTGGTAAGGATATAAAGGAATTTTCTTGCTATCATTTGTCTGTTGGTTCTGGATGCTCTTGAAAAAGGGTTCCTTGGACCTTCTGAGTTTAATATGAGTATCTATGATAGGTTATCCTTTTGGGAGGCTGCATTATCTTGGATGATTTTTATGGCATGCCCTTTGTTGATTAGTTTAAATAACAGTTCCATGCTTTTTGTTTACAGTTCTTGCAGCCATACATGCGATGCATTCCAACTTGCCCATGCATCATTTAGGCTCTACTGTGTACAAAACAACAATCATATAACTTCCAATGGCCAGAAAGTTAGTGGTAAACCTGGACCAAGATTGCTTGGGGATCAACCAAAGATTGACATCAACTTACCTGAGGCAGATGTTCAGGATGAAGAAAGTTCTTCTGGGAATCTTCCTGCCATAAAGATATATGATGACGATGTGACCATGCGGTTTCTTGTTTGTGGACCACCATGCATGCTGGCAAGTTTATTGCATATATCTTATATTGTATATGTAAATTTTATATGTTGTTGCTTGGTTCAAGAGATCAATATTCTTCTCAGATGTGTATTGATTACCAGTTGCATTATTTTCAGGATGCCTGTTTATTGGGCTCTTTGGAGGATGGGTTAAATGCTCTCTTAAACATTGAAGTAAGTTTAGTTTTGTTCATATTATCATCTTTATTTACAGTGTTGAAACGTTTCCCTTTAAGATCATAAATAGGCTTGTATTGAATTTGAAGCCAACACGTCCATAATTTTTCGACTTCTGTTTCTATCCCAAGTATAGAATCCATTAACTCGTGAACTTTCGGTATTTAAAATTGCAACAAACTATTGATCAATCTAATTACTTGCAATGATCAAGTTGCTAAAAATTCAATGCTTTGCCACTATATATTATTTGTATTTTAGTCTTATTTCTTATCTTTACTGTGGTTGTCCTTTTACAGGTTCGTGGGAGTAAGCTTCATAACCGGACAAGGTGCCCAATGATTTTCCTTGTTTCTTGCTTTGGATCCATCGTTTATAATGATGCTTTTCTTTCTGATTATAGTGGACCATCATCATTAACTGTCATCATTTTTTAGCAAAATACTTTTAACATTATTTTTCTTTTCTTTTTTACTTTTTCCATATCCATTTCTTACAAATTCCATTTTCATTTGCAGTGCTGCACCTCCTCCTTTGCAGGCAGGGACATTTTCTCGTGGTGTAGTTACCATGCGATGTGATTTATCAACCTGTAGTTCAGCTCATATATCTCTTTTAGTTTCTGGGAGTGCACAAACTTGTTTTAATGATCAGGTGAGGATACATTTTCTTTTGAAGAATATTTGACTGTCTGCTTGCTTCTTATTCCAGTCCTGGTTGTTCAATGCTTTTATCACCTTCTGACCTTGATTTATAAAATGGTAATGCTATCTTAGCTCTGTTTCTGGGTTGTCGTTTTGGCCTCAGCTTTTGGAGAATCATATCAAGAATGAACTTATTGAGAACAGTCAGCTTGTCCATGCATTGCCTAGTTCTGAGGAAAGCAAATTGCCTGCTTCTGAGCCACGGAAATCTGCATCCATTGCCTGTGGGGCCAGTGTGTTTGAAGTTTGCTTGAAAGTTCCCACATGGGCTTCACAGGTGAAGTCTCTTAGACTTTTCATGCTTTTTTGAATCGAGAACTTGCTTTGATGGTCAAAAAGAATTTTATTTTGTTTGATATGGTTGATAGAAAATTATGATGTTGGTGATTGGCTGCAAGAAAGTTAGTTATTTTAGTTGAAGGGATCATTGAACATTCTGAATTATTCTTTGGTTTAAGCCGGTCTCTCTTATGAATGGTTTTGCAGGTTTTGCGACAACTTGCTCCTGATGTGTCCTACCGCAGCTTAGTTATGCTGGGAATTGCTAGTATTCAAGGATTATCAGTGGCTTCTTTTGAAAAAGACGATGCAGAACGGTTCCTTTTCTTTTTTGGCAATCAAGGGGGAGAGCCTTATCCAAATAATTCTATCCTTGCCAAGCCACCTAGCTGGTTGATACCTCCTCCACCTTGCCGAAAAAGAGCTGAGCCATGCAGAGAAATTAAAGCATTCACTTCCTCTGGATTTGAACGTGAAAATGGAGGAAGTGTTAGACAAAAACTGAATGTTGCTGCTATGAGGCCAATCCCTCATACACGGCGTCATAAGATGTTGCCCTTCTCGGGATTTGCAGAGGGTGAAAGATATGATGGAGATCAAGGAAAGCCTATTTTGCCAGTTGCTCCTGTCAAGCATGCAGCTGGGCCAGCTCCTGCATCACATCGGAAATCTCTGTCAAGCTCCTACCAGTCTCAGCAGATTTTTTCTCTCAATCCATTGCCTTTAAAGAAGCATGGTTGTGGCAGAGCACCTATACAAGTTTGCTCAGAGGTAAAATTAATTTTTGATTTCTGAAATTGCTGAATGCTTCCTTTATATTGCTTTACACACATGCTTTGTATGCATGGACATGTTTTAGGATTAGGCTGGTTCTGTTTTGACTTTGTTTTATATGCATGTTTAAACAATTTCTCTTCTTTACTGTGTGCACGTTTTCCTGACTGTTATTTGACCTGTCATATAAGAAGGCTTGTGGAAAGTATTTGTTTAAAATACTATCAAAAGATTCTCAGACAAATAAACATTTTTGCTGTCATGTCCTTGTGCATGGAGATGCAATGTTGCAATTTAATGAAAAGGATCTTTTGGAATCTCCATCAAGTTTCTTTTTCTAACATCCTGCCCCCCCAATATGTATTCCTTGCAGGAGGAGTTTTTGAGGGATGTAATGCAGTTCTTGGTCCTCCGGGGACATACTCGCCTTGTTCCTCAAGGTGGACTGGCTGAATTTCCTGATGCTATTCTCAATGCAAAACGCTTAGACCTTTTCAACTTGTATAGAGAGGTAAGCTCTTTAATGTGCTATATTTGATGGAAACCTATCCAGATTTTTTTTCAGTATGAAAAAGTGGAAAAAAAAATTGGTTTCTCAGGTTGTTTCAAGAGGAGGCTTTCACGTCGGTAATGGTATCAACTGGAAAGGACAAGTTTTCTCAAAGATGCGCAATCATACATTGACCAATAGAATGACCGTATGATGCCCTTCTTATTCTTACTTTTCCTTTAGTAGATTTTGCATCAGTTCCTCTGTGTAATGCCTTCATGAGTCCTCTTGCATTTTCATGTGATTTACTCTTTGATTTTTGAAAATTTCCCTTTATGTGTTGCCCCAAGCGGTGGCTATAGCTAGTTGAAAATTTTGTACTATGAAATGCTTTATTTCAAGTGAAGGCAATGCGTGGTTACATTCGTTGCAAAAACTGAAAACTTGGGGTTTTCCCAATTGGGTCCAACGACCTGATTGGACACCATGATCTACCATTTTTTATTGAAAATTGAACAACTTTTACATTAAACTGTTAAAATAGGGAATGTTCTAGTCTAAGCAGTGAACTGCTTTGTCTCTCTCTAGCATTTGGAAATTGACCTGATGCTTTTGTTTTGCTCAATGGTTGCCAGGGCGTTGGCAACACGTTGAAAAGACATTACGAAACATATCTTTTAGAATATGAGTTGGCCCATGACGATGTAGATGGAGAATGTTGCTTGTTGTGTCACAGGTTTACTCTCTCTCTCTCTCTTTCTCGTTATCTCTCTGTCGATTTACATGTAGTACCGGATACTAACAACAGTTTTCATGCGGAGCAGTAGTGCTGCTGGTGATTGGGTGAACTGTATGATATGTGGCGAATGGGCCCACTTTGGCTGTGACAGGAGGCAGGGTCTCGGGGCCTTCAAGGTAGTTTCTGGATAATTGCTTAGTGTAACCAGTTGTGTATGGATCAGTCTTTTTCTTTGTGTTTAGTGAATCATCAAAGATCTTTATTTTCTTTTTATTGGCAGGACTACGCGAAGACAGATGGACTTGATTACATTTGTCCGCATTGCAATATCGCTAATTTCAAAAAGAAATCCCAGAAAACAAGCAATGGTTATTAACAAAGGCATTAGGCTGCTGATGATGACTTGACCAGTATTATTAGTCTCCTTTCATTTCCTTCTGTTTCTTTAATCTTCTCTTCATATTATGATTATAAGTAGCAATGTAATTAGTGTATTGTATCCCAAATCCCCCCATTGTTGTTACCATATAGATCATTAGGCCATTAAAGAGAAAGGGCCCCTCAATTTTTCCCCTACATCTATCTCTTGTACTCTGGAAAGGAAAGAGCCATTTCGAGGAAGAGTAATTGTAGAATATGATTTTATTTTTCCAAAAGAATTTAGTTTAACCAGTTAGGGGGTCGTTTCCTTTACTAGATTTAGAATTATATGCAAATTCAATGAAGTTGTGCAATTTTTTTTTTCTTTGCTGTTTTCTCCCTTTTTGAAGTTTGAGAAATTTAAATTTAAATTGCGCTGTTATACATTCTTGGGAAAAGATCTGCAGTGCTAGAATCTTGCAATTTGGGGAAAGATTTTATACAAATTTCACTTTCTTTCTAATACTTTAAATTTCAGAGTTCATTTGAAATTTAGTTATGATTTTTTAGTTTTATTATTTATTAAAGAAGGTTTACAATTTTTTTAGTACGAAATCCCGAAATATATAATGTTCTTATATTATTTGGCGGCTTGTTTTTAAGTTTATGGTCTGATTGTTATTCTCGATTTAAGAATTTAGCATTTTAGTACTGGATTTGATTCTTGATTGAACAACTATGGGAATTAGTAGCATCCTGAGGAATGTCTTTTAAAAATATATAATATATTATTTAAAAAATTTGAAATTATAGGCAATGTATATTAGTGTTTAATTAGATTTATCCATTTTCATATTAATTTTTGTAATTTAAAATGTGAATAATATGCAGAATAATTTGAACTTTTTGACGCATGCTGTAAAATATTAAATATGAGACCTAATAAATATAAGTATAAATTGTATGTACTTTTAATTAAATTTTAGGATATTTATGAAAATCTCTTTATGTTTTAATCATATTAACATTTTTTTTCTTTCCTTTTTTTTTAATAAAAATCTCTTTACCGTTTTAATTCCGTTAATAAAAATATCATTTCGTTTATTTTTTCTGTTAAAATAACTGTATAAAAATAAAAATATAATTTTGTAAATCTTTTAAAAAAGTTCAAAAAACAAGCAACTATTTTGAAAGTTTGCCATCTTCAGCCTCAAATAAAACGAAAACTTTCCAACAGGGGAAGCATAAACGAGAAATGTGTATTCAGGAGCAGGAGCCAAACCCAGAATCGGCCCACTTCCCATAAGCAAAGGTCTAATATATAGAGTTCCTTTTCCTGGAGGAGCAACCTTTGTATAATTTTGCAGGAAGGTTTGTTATTGATTCAAACATGAAAAATCAGTATCAACAAATTGAAATTTTTACAAGAAAATGATTTACCTACCCAGCGTTCATTAGAAAGAGCAGTTTGTTTAATAGCGTCAACGAATTGATCAACGGAAGGACAAGGCACGTAGAGCCTATCAGCACCCATTTTCACACGTATAGCGTCTTGGTCTGGACGAAATAAAAGCAAACGACCATTTTCTTTTCTATCAGCTTTTGTTCCTTCATACAATTCCCTGAACACAAATTTTTACATAATTTAGTTCTTATTCATTTGTCAAACAATTTGAATTATGAATTCAAAGCTTTCCTGCCCATGATTGAGGACTCCCTCATATGGGCTTCATTGAAGATCTCCATAACTGGTAAGTTCCCCTGTTTCAAAACTCCGATCTTTAGAACATTTGACCATGTACATGTAATCAGTTGGCGTCATACCAAATCCAAGATTATCCCAATCCAGATTAGCGTATTCATCTTCGCCATTAACACTAAAAACAACACCAACACAATTCCAAAAGCCTAAGAAAGCCAGAAACAGGGGAGACGAGAGAAGAATATGAAAATAGAAATGTTACCAAGGAGAAACCGGTTTGACCGCTTGTTATGAGTAATAAAAATAAGCTCCAAGCTGCAATCAATCATGGCGGAAATTAATTGACTGATAGATGAATGTTTTCCGTTCTATCAAAGGTCGAAGGTGATAAACTTTAAAAAATGTTCCTCTTTTTTTGAGCTTTTTAAAAAAGTTCATAAAATTTAATTTTAGTCATTTTATTATTATTTTAATTAAAAAAATTAAATAAAAAGATATTTTTGTCGATGAAATTAAATTAGAGGGATATTTTTATAAAAAAAAAAAAAAGACAGAAAAAAAATGTTGATACCAGGAATCCCTTAAATTTTTTAAAACAATATAAATTTTTTTGAAAAAAAATCTCAGCACCATGGTGCTGTACATTGCCTTTCTGTTTTTGGGTACCTGTACGCAGAAAAATCTTATGAAGAATTCAATTCTGAGTTGTGTTTGGTGGGGACTTGGGGTGGGTTTGGTTATTCAGTCCCCATCGATCCTCCTGCAAAGTGAGGTGGAGCAACGGAATCTTAATTCATTCTTGCAGAATCAATTTAGAGGGGAAATAAATAAATGCTCTGAACAGAATGCTTAATATGCTGTTTCAAGATGACTTGATAGTTGATGCTTCATAAACCTATCAAATCTATTGCTCCACACATTCGTTCAAATAACCTTTTGAAAAAGAATAATCTTATTCCACTCTTTTAACAGTCTGCTATAGTGCTACTACCTCAACAATGCTCCGAAAATGAGCCTATGAACAAAACAACATTAATGCAATTTGTCTGGTTTAAATTCTCTGCCATAGTTAATTTTTGCCTTCCCTTGCTCCATAATCCCATTGCCATCGGCTATGGTGCTTTTGCTGCCATTGCTTTCGGGGCTACTTTGATAAGTGAAGTTGAATTTCTTCTTCTCCTGCGACGGAATTTCCGATGGCTTTCCATTGGATATAGCATTAGCAAGAGCAATGGGCATGAGGCAGAGGCCTTTGCTCTGAAGATACTGTATGGCTGCAGTCACATTGGATTCCAAAAGTCTCAGTACTTCTTGCTCAAATGCAATTTGGTCCGGAGTTGAAGAAACTTCTGCTCCCATACTAGCTGGTGGTGAGAGTGACAGACTCTTGGAGCCCTAAAAATAAGGCCACATAATGCTTTCGCAGAAAGTTTTGATCAAAGTTACTATAATTTATATCTGAAAACATAGTATACCTCAGTTTGACCATCTGTGATGAGGGGAATGACTGCTCCTGCTGCTCCTAGCCTACTCATGCTAAGTACCTGCTAAATAATCTACAACTTAGTTATAAGGATAATTCCTGAAGAATCTGTCAGGACCAACCATTATCATACCTTCACTTGAAGCTGAAGAAATTTGACATACTCTATGATCTCATCAAGCATGGATGCCTTGTCAATCTGCAAATCATGTGCTACTCTCACTGAAAACTCGAACAGCGGTTATGCAATAAATATAGCTGCAGAACCAAATGAAGATTGTAGTACCTTACTAGAATTAGGTACAAGCTCTTGTAGATTCTTCATCCTTTCAGCAATTTTTTCCCTCCGAAGCTGTACTTGCATGATTTTGTTTGATAGAAAAGGAAACATCAATTTAAAATCTATACTTCGGTATTAGTGTTGAACTAAAATAGTAATACGATGACGAGAATGACTAACTCTTTCAGCTATGCTATGTGGATCAGTAGCATGTCCACGACGCGCCCTTACACGAGTCTTTCCTGTTCCATTGCTGTCACCAGCTGGAGCAGCTGATGTATTCTGCAATTCAATATGATAAATTGCATTTCAGAAAGATTGACAAGCGAAAAGAAATCTGAAAGTACTTGAGATAGAAATGGTACTCCATTAGATGCCACTGTTTTACTAGGCACAGCTAAGAGAGAAGAAACAGGATAACTTTGCAAATCTTTCTTGTCCTGCAACATCACATGCAAAAAGAAAATCCAAAATTACTGTAATTCTTAGCTGTAGAGAACCAAATTACAAATAGTTCCATCCAATCCAACTACAAATTATTGAAGAATAGGACATTTTCTGTCTCCTTTCAATTTCTTATTCTCTAGAGATAAAATTCTGAAACAGCAAAACAAAATTCCAAAACTGGTATTCTCTTGAACCATATGCAAAACAGACAATTGTAATAAAAACTCAATTTGTTAAAATGAAAGCTCATAAATATACCTCTGAGGTGACAGTTTCTGGCAACTTATTAAGTTGCAGAATTTGATCCATACAAACATATCTCTTCCCCTGAATTTCTGTTTCGTCACTGAACTGCCGCTGCTGCATTGTATCTTGTCCCATCGCGGCCGAGATAGAAGAAGAAACAGTCCCAGAAGGCCAAAATTGTGGCAATGTTGTTAGATTTTGCATAGCACTTCCATTGTATCCAACATCAGTACTAATGTCATCAACCATCTGAAGCTGCTTTGGATAACTAAGATCCATTGAACCTAATGTAGGAACACCTGTACCATATTGTAGACCCATGTTTCCAATTCCAAATCTTAAATAGCCATTCAAAATTGGGGAAGATGTAGTATTATTCCAAATTTGACCTTCCTTTGCATCCCCATGATTACTCCATGATGAGGAAGAAAAATTATAATTACTACTATTATTAATGTATTCTTCCATAATCAACCAATCAAAATCAAATGTTTCAGTGAATTTCACTATGCTCAGCTAAGCTTCTCAAGTTGAAGCAGATCTCATGAACTGCAAATGGAAATCAGCAAATATCATTAGAAACATATAACAAAATAACAACAGAAAAAAAAAAAAGCTCAATTTGGTTTGAATATAAAGCAATTCACGATTGGAACATAAGCATTAAGATACTGAGAAAGAGTAGCAGTGTCAGTACTCAGAACTAAGAAAAAGCTTTAATTTCCTTTTTGGCTTGTAGAGCATCAGCATCCAGTGAGAAAGAAGGAAGGAACAAAAGTAGATTGGCTTTTTAGCAATGAAACCGCTCTTTTTTAATTTTATGTTTTAAAAATAAAAAAGCAAAGCTTAATTTCAAATTCATTATTTTATTATTTATTCTTTTTCATAGTATTCTGAATCAACGTGTCAATTTTGTATTAAGCCACGTCATCACGATTCTTCTTTTTCGCACCATTTTTCGCCCTCATTTTTCGTCGTTAGGCAAAACGTTGCAATCAGCGTTTACAAAATGCCGTCACTGACCTCTGCTTCTCCGATTACTTTTCCGGTTATGCCCTTAGTGGAAAAATTGTTAAAAAACAATGTACGTGGGCATTTTGGCCAATAAAAGAATAAAACGTTTCTATCCGCCGGATAAAGCGGAGAAGTTTTCGTTTCTTTTGAAATTAAGTGGTTCTACAGTTTGCGTTATAATGGCGGAATTGACCTCCACAAATTTGGATTTATTGATGTTGGTCTTAGGATTGTTTAGTCATTGAATGAATAAATATCCAATGTGGGCTTCATGCATGGTCATGTCACGGAGCTCAAGCTTATGAACGTTAAGAGTACACTTGAGCCAAGTCAAATTAAGCTGTTAAGCTTTTCAGCTTAATTTTAGCTAAATTAAAGCTTCATTTCATTGTTATTTTGCGCAATAAAAAATAGTAAAATGGATCAATCCCGTATCTCACTAAAAAAATTTAAAAATACATATTGCTTATTTAAGATTCCGTTGATTAAAAACTCATTTGAATATAGTTTGAAAGATAAATAAGCTGAACTTTCAATCTAAATTTCCCATATTTCGCATACACTGAACAATTTTCAGTCCTGTTTTCACTTTTCACCCTTTTGTTGGATAAAACTCACAAAAAAAGGGAAATGGGGTGAGAGTCGAAACTAGTTCCACACTAACTGTATATCCATACCCATTTTACTAGGTAATCAACTAAAACAGATAGTACTTGGTCTAAAAAAAATCTAAACAAATCGTAGTTAAATAGTACTCAAACAGTTAAATTTGTCAATTAGGCCAATAATATGATAAAATCTTGACAATGAAAAGAAAAAGAAAAGGCAATTTTTACTAATAATAATAAACTATCGATTGAGTTAGATGAAATTTCAAAATAAACACTTCGCGAGTTGCGAAATCATAACAATGGACTGTGCAGAGGTTTCTAGAAACAGCAAATAGAAAATATAACAGCAAACATAATAGAGTGAAGTTAAGTTAATTGTGCAGGTGGTTTCCAAATGATAGAGCCATAGTCCTCAACTGCAGGAGGAGCTGGTGTCTTTTGTCGGGTTAATACTTGCAGAATTTACAGTAATGATTGCTACCCATTTGAGTACTTCCACAGGTGTAACAGAAGGAAGCTTTACACCTATTACAATTCCATACATCAACAAAGTTATTCCCATCTTAATTTAAATCATAATTTGAATGCAACACAAATTTCAATCTCCAGGTTCGAATTGATTTAGCTACAAGTTTACTAAGGATACTATCAATCAGAAAAGATATATACTGATTTGGATACAAAAGAAATAATTGATAAGATCAGTTACCCTTTGTTCATGCAGAAACATTTAATCCGACAAATGGGGAATATTGAAACTTAATTTTGTTGGTTCAAAATCTCAATTTGCAGCTATATTCAAGCTTGTTGAAGTCTTCAACAGCAGTTTGTTTCATAAAAATAAATAGAAGCAACACATAAAAGCTAGTAAATGAAAGCATGCATATTATTATATGTCCTGGAATAAATAATCAATTCTACTTTTTAACCCAAATTTTAGTGGAAATATTGGATTTGCCTGGATAGAGATAAACAATGCTTTACCAGAACCAGTAAAACCTGATTTCTGAAGCAGGGTAAACTTACAACATTGGTATTTTACACAAACTATACAGTACATGAAGCAATATGCTTGTTAATTTCATATTCAACATTTCTGTTTTCAGTACTTAATAATTCAGGAGGTTTATGAAAAATGCCAATATGCAACTTACTGAATCTGCTTTAGATTAAAATGCAACAGATGAGTTGCGAGTAATCAGTAATCACCGAATGAAAATGCGAAAAAATGCCATATTGAACTTATCTGCAAAGTTACCAACTTCACTAATCACTATCAACAATTCGGATGGAAAGTTATATTTGAAGCGTGGATGTAATATGCTCTCTGAGATTTGTCTTGTAATGTCTGGTTGCCAGTAAGGAAACAACACAAGGAAATATGATCGAACAAATTAGAGTGAACATTGTATTAAAATGAATTAAGTCTAAGTTCATTATTTGTCACTAAACATAGACTACAACTTAAGGTTATCATAACTCTTAGGCTATCTGCCTCAAGTGTGCACAAGAAACGAGAAAGCTTAATTGCTCAGAATCCTTAAAAAACTCCATGTTTACAATCCCAAAGCTATAAAGAGATTGACTTTGTAAAGACAGCTTCACAACAACCATTCTAAAATATTAAAATTGCCCCACTCATATCATGAATAAATAATTAAGGTGGCTAATAAACCATGAAATAAAACCCATAAAAATGAAGGGAAAAAAAATATATTTGATAATTCGAGAAAGCACCCAAATCAAACATGAAAAAGGAATAAAACAGAAAGAAATTAAAAAGGATTACCTGCATAACATATATCTGCAACCTTGAGTCTTCTCAACAAAGATCCTACAGTTCGGGCATCTCCTCCACTGCTTATTCTTTGCCAGTCTCATTAACATAATATCTTCCATTTCCCTCTCATCCTTATGCAATTTCTGGAACTCATGGCACTCAATTCCTGAATGCCAAGCTACCTTACATTGTGCACAAAACAGTCTCCGGCAATAAGGGCACTCTGATTCTCTCACAACCTCTCCTCCATCATCAACCAACAAAGCAGAGCAATCTTTATAAGGACAATAAAATTTTTCAGGCCCAAGAATCAGAGCTTCACATAAAGCATTACCCCATCTATCGAATACTTCCTTAGGAAGAATCGAACGACAGTACTCGGGCTCTAGTAACCCTACACAACCTGAAACAGGACAAGAAATTTTGCTTATATTGTCTTGCAATTTGGAAGCCACGTATTTAGCCATGCAATCTGCACAGTAAGAATGAGTGCAGCCTTTGATGGTAAACGATTCATCAGGACTCTTGGTTTCAACGCATATTTCACAGATGAATTGGCTGTCGTTTTGGGATTTTGAAGACTGCCCATTTTCAGTCACGGAATCTCCAAAACGCTTTCTGCCTCTCTTAAAAGTGGTATAACCGGGTTTGAATTCCAGTACCCTAATATCATCATCATCACCACCACCAAAATTGTAGTGATCTTGGGATAAATCAACGAAATTTTCGTGCTTGATGGGTTTGATGGCTGATTTCAGGGAAGCCATGATTGCCATATAGAGGTCTCTTTCTTCACAGTACGTTTCAACAGATATTGCAGATCCCATTGAGCTGCCCCCATTTGATGAGGGTGAAAAGTAAAGCCCAGAATCATCAAAATTATCTAAGTACACAATCTCGTCCGCTACAGCTTTAGATTTCTCCAGTTTTGGCTTCTTCCTTGATCGTCGATGCTCCTGTTGTTGAGGAGGTGGTGGGGAGTTCGGACTGTGGTTGGATTCTGTGCTGACCCCAATTTGTGGGATTTCCATGGCAATATTGGAAGTCATGGTGGAACTTCGGTGTGCAGAATCCTGGTTACGAGGAGGTCTTGGAGGGGGAGAAAGCAATTTGAAATTCGTACCTGTTTGATCTTTTGATTTCAGATGACTATGTGGAGTAACCATTTTCATTTCTTTCTTCATTGCAATCGCAGGGACATGAAGGGAAAAAAAAAAGCACTCTGAAGTACTATGAAGTCCTAGGTGTTACATAAATAACTATTTGATCCTTTAAATTTTAAAATCATACTAAAACATACCTTAACTTTGCAACTTTTATACTACTAGATCCTTTTACTTTTTTTAGTTTTTTCTTATTTTTTCTTTTAGTTCTTTTTTTTTTTTGGCCTTTCTTTTAGTTCTATATGGAATAAACTATTTTACCCTAATATAGTTATATCCTTAAAGCTAATGAAGCAAACAAATTGAAAAAGAAAAGTTGCTAATTTTTTATTGTTTCACTCCCTAAAATTGAATTATCTTTGTCTTTATCAATTAGGTTCGCACCATCAAATAAAAAGTTAGTAGTTATCTTTATAGTAATAATATAACATGTATGGATTCCTATTACTGTAGATATGAATCCCATATTTTTTTTACCACAATTGCACTTGATATTTCTATCGATATCTTCAATTTACTGCCACCCACTCCTTTAAAATTTTGAAAAGCTAGATATGTAAGAGTATTAAAAAAAAAAAACTTAGTTCTTTTTTAAAAGAAACTTAATTCTAGTTTATACCTATTATAAATTTGTTTGAAGATTATTCTTGTCATTAAAAATTTAATTATTTCATCAAGCGAGTGATTGGCTACTGTTATGAGGGTTTGATCCTTATAAATTGAGAAAATACTTATTGTGAATACTTTACCTTCTAGTGGACTGATCAAGTGCAACCATAATTAGTCCTAACCTAATAGATTATGGACACCCGTTGTTTATTCAAAAATAAAAAATTTAATTATTTCACCCATATGAATGTTTATTCCCCATAGAACTAACGGAAAAAATTAAGAAGATGCTAACAAAAGGACTAACTTGTATAATAGTAGCATAATTGAAAAATGTTTTAATTATGTTTTAAAATTAGAGGACTAATTAATAAATTATCTAATACCTCAAAAACTTTAGTTTGGATTATAAAAGTAATACTCAAAATGTATCTGACATGTTATAAATACTTCTCAAGAAAACCTTATTATAAGTTTATGACGTATTTGTGCATTTTTGAATCCAAAATGTTGACCACAACAACATATAAATAGATGTACAATACTAATTATACTAAGCAATAATAAATGAAGAGTCTTTGAATAAATGAAATTTAAAGCAACTTGAACAAGTATGGAATTCTTATGGAATGAAACAAAAACATATTTAAGCGAAAATGCGTGTAAAAAACGAATTCAAAATCTTATTATAACAATAAAAATAACATTGAAGTTTTACCGAAAAGAAAATATTTTTTTTTTATTAGTTGGTAAGTTTTTATTATTATTATTATTATTATTATTATTATGTTTAGTTTTTTACTTCACTTTATTCTAGTGTCATTTTCTTAATCCTTTATGAGTCATTATGGGTTTATTGTTTTTCTAAGGAAAATTTACAAAAAAACTCCCTAGATTTTACATATTTTTACATTTTTCTCCCTGTCATTTTTTTAGCGAACAAAAATATCCTTGCGTTTCAATTCCGTTAGACAAAAATACCTTTTTGTCCATTTTTTTTGTTAAAATAACAGTAGAATAGCTAAAATGTAATTTTTATGGATCCTTTTGAAAAAAACTGAAGAATAAAGAACTGTTTTTGATATTTTCATTTAGAAAATAAAATAAGAAAGAAATGCTCTTGATACGGACCTCATCATTTTTCCACAACAATTGCGCTCCATATTTGTATCGCTATCTCCAATTTGCTGCCGCCCACTCCTTTAATATTTTAGAAAGCTAAATATGTAATAATATTTTTCTTTTAAAAAAAAATTATTCTTTCTTTTTTTTTTTCCTTTTTTTTTCAGAAACTTAATTCTATTTTATATCTATCATAAATTTGTTTGGAAATTATGTTTGTCATTAAATTTTTAATTATTTACTCATATGAGTGTTTATTCCAAATAAATATATTTGTTATTTAAAATAAAAAAAGTCACATGTCATATATCTATTTGTCTTTTAATTGCGTCCTCAAAGACACTTTAGTGTCAATCAAAAATTAAAATAGACATCAAATATTCTTCTCCATGTACTATATAATGTGTGAAGGACAACATGTCTACCCAATTTTCCCAGGTGGTATCCTTGTCCCCTCACATTGTAAATGCTCTAATACGTTGATACATTTTGAGTACTGCTTATATAATCTAAACGACATAAATAGATGTATACTACTAATTGTACTACGTAATAATAAACGAAAATTTTTTGAATAAATGAAAATCGAATCAGCTTGAACAAATATGAGAGCTTTATGAAATGAAAAAAAAAAAAAAAAAAAAAAATATATATATATATATATATATATATATATAAAAGTATAAAATTCGTGTACAAATCAAATTCAAATTCTTCATATTCAGCTTCAACAAACATGAAAGTTTTATGGACTGAAACAAAAAATAAAAAAATTAAGTATAAAATCTGTGTATAAATCAAATTCAAAATCTTTATATTCTATAATATTTGTGAAGTGTGTAAAATCAATAAAAATATGAAAAAAAAAAATTAAAGTTGTGCAAAAGAGAAAAGATAATTTTGTTTTCTTAGTTTTTTTTTTTTTCTCTCTTTTTAAGGGTATTATTAACTTCACTTTATTATAGTGTCATTTTCACAATCCTTTGTAAGTCATTATGAGTGTATGGTTTTTCTAATACATAAATTAACCTTTATACTTTAATAAATTTTTGGAGTGAAACCTTTAATTATACAAGCAATTACCAAGAAAAAGTATACAAATAACAATTAATTTAGTATATGCAGGTTATAAAGTATAAATTATGTAGATACGTTTGAGTTACACACCCATTAGTTTGTTCAGATTTTTAATAATCTTAGGTGCTAAAATGATCATTCTCCGAATTCAAGGTTTCATTCCAAAGCTTATTGAAAATTTAGGTGTTAAATTAGAAATTTGTCCGCTCCTTTTTCCAATAAAAGTCATGAGGAGCTTGGTGAGTAAAGTAAAACCTTTTCGGGTTTGGCTTTTTTCGACTCTCTGAGAAAACCAAATGAAAAGTGATAATTGAGCTTGACTTGTTTGTTGAAAGGCATTCAATAGCTATGGGCACAAGGGATGCAAATGAGCCGAAAGGGATGCAAATGAGCCGAGATCGTGAGCGGCTTGGTGCTCAACTTGCTCGCTTGAGCCAAACTCGAGCTCAATTTTCAAGCTGGTTAAATAAACGAGACAAGCTCGAGTTTAGTTTCCGAGCTCGTCAAATAAACGAGCCAAACTCGAGCTGACCAATTCTTAGCTCGTTAGCAGCTTTTATGTGTAAATGAATCGAGCGGCTCAGTGCTTAGCTTGTTAAATACTCGCTCGAGCTCGCTCGTTTAATAAACGAGCGGAGCTCGAGCTCAATTTTGGAGCTGGTCAAATAAATGAGCTCGATTTTCGAGCTCGTCAAATAAACAAGCCGAGCTCAAACATGCTAATGCTCGGCTTGGCTCAGTTCAGCTTGTTTGCAGCCTTTGGCACATGCAAACAAAATTCCATATGACCATTTCCTTTAGAAGTTTGGGCATCCAAAACACACCATTGAATCTTTGCCCAAGGGACATATTTATCTAGAGATGAATTGTTAATACTTAATAGGGTCAATTAGACATATAGTACTTTTTAAGAAATTTATTAGCTCCATATCATATAAGTTTATAAATTATAAAAATAGCATTTTTATTCAATATTAATAACATTAATTAAAACATTCGAAAATAGCCTCTAACTATATTTATACAAATATGTCAATTTCAGTGAATGATTTTAAAATTTTTCAAAAAATTCACCATATTTTTTAAAATTCCGTTGGGTGATTTCCGATAATTTTCACCAGAAAAATCAATTAATATTAGTCAATACCAGTGAATATAAATCAACAAAATTTTAAATAAATTTATATATAAGTGCTTCAATAAAAGCCAATTGTGCAGTGAATCTTTAATTTAATTGATAACATGCTTAACAATAAAAGCATCTAATTTTGAAAAATAATAAATTAATTATAGAAGTTTTAGAATTTTGTAGAATTATTTACCAAGTTCATCCAAATTTTTGTAAGATTTGATATTAATAATTTAGAATAAAAAAATCATTTTCTAAAATTCAGATTTATATTTTTAAATTAGCAATTTCAGTTGAATTTTAGAAAATTGATTTATTACAAGGTGAGAATCTTCAATTTTAAGGTAAATTGATACTATTAGATTGAAATCAAATTAAACCAATATTTTATTTTTCAAGTCCAGAAATGCTGGCTTCTCACATGATTCCATGAAAAGCAACAAGAAAACAAACATTAAAAACCTATAAATTTCTCTCCAAAATATCATTACAAAAGACATAATCATCCATGAATGATGTTGGTAGGTTATATTAATCAATAGATGATTATTGATTCAGGAATGCATAAAAGACTAGAAGCAAAACAGATTAAAAAGCTTACATAGGTGGTGCATGAGATAAATTCAAACCAAACTTAGATAACTACTTATCATAAAACTAAAGATAACCCCAAAACTTCACATTCTAAAATTACTAATAAAATTTCATTGCCCATCTCCTAACTGGCTGTTCCTATTCAAAAAGCCTTTTTTATTATAATAATTGTAAGCACTTACATCAAATTAAAAGAAACGCATGTACAAATATTTTTGAAATGATAAAAATTTGTACATAAATTCAAGACTTACACTTCGGGCAAACATGAGAAGTAGTGCTTGATTGAGCGCCGCATTTGTAACAGAATGCATACCCGCACCTATGAACCAAACCAATCAAAATTTTATTTATCAGCCGGCAAACAACTATAAAAAGGTATGCTCAACAAAAACTAGTTGTTTTAATTAGTATTTAATTGATTTAATAATTGTTAACTGTTTGTAGTAGATGTTTACAAAATAATAAAAGCTAAAAGCTAAAAAAAGTTGGCCTTTAATAAAAAATTAAAGTAACAGTTAAAAACTACTTCAATAACTATTAACGAACATTACAAAAATTTAATTTTTATCAAAACACTAAAAATTATTTTAAAAGCTGTTGCTGAACCCAAACCAAGACATGTTATTTTTTAGTTAGGCCAATTTGTTTGCATTGCACAGAAATCAAACAATTTCAACAGTCAATAACAGATTATTGAATGAAAAATAGGAAGAAAGGCAGGCATCTATGTATATTATAAAAAATGAGTAACGGGTAAATTTCATATGTGGATTATGCTCTTGATGACAACTAAAGATTCAAAACTTGTAACGCACAAACACTGTAAAGAAAATGAAGAACTGGTTTAGGATATGACAGACAAGAATATTCTTATATGTCAAAAAAAGGAAAAAATACGAATATTCTTATAAATATCTTTAACAGTAAAGAACACAAAAATTCAACCCTGAACTTACTTCCAAAATCATGAACTTATTGAATTGGTCTTGATTGTTCAATAAAGCAATTCTCAAAATTTAGTAGTAGTCGTACTTAAAATTTGAGAAACAAGATAGTTCGAGCATATAATAAAAGGGGTTTGAAAATAAGACCTGCACTTCATATAGAAGCAACCAATTGATTTTTCCACATAAAATTTGCAATTTGGACACGTTTTCCACTTCTTCCTCTTAGCAAGGTCAATCAACATCTCATCAGCACCTTGCTTCTTCAATTTCTGAAACTTTTGACAGCTGAGCTCAGAATGCCAAGAAACCTTACACTTGACACAAAATCCTCTTTTGCAAGCAGGGCAAATTGACTCTGTATCTTTAACATTCACTGGTATGTCATTAATCAGAAGGGCAGAGCAATCCATGTAAGGACAGTAAAATTTTTTAGACCCATCAATCAGAGACTCACACAAAGCAATGCCCCATCTATGAAACAGGGTCTCTGGAAGGATTTGGCGGCAAAAATCAGGGTCTAAAACTCCATCACAGTCTGATACAGGGCAACAAATGTATGTAACATTATCATCAAGCTTGGAAGCAACATATCTAACAATACAGTTAATACAGTAGAAGTGTGTGCAGCCCTTGAAATTGAAGGAGTCGTCTAAAACCTTTCTCTCTATACAGATTTCACAAACGAAAATTGGGGAATCAGAATTTTCAGTTTGGGAATCAAAACACTGTAATACCTCTTGATTAGTTTGTGTGTATCGATAATCTAATTCACCTTCTTCTGGGTTCGTTAGAAATGACTTGGGTGTGAAGAAGACGTCGCCGTCATCATCATCCCCATTAATGCTTTTCGTGATCAAAAACCCGTCTTTAAGTTTCTTCTTAATCGGTAACAAAGAAACCACCTTATTACCCATATTTTGCTTTGATCGAAACTCTGATTCTACTTAAAGAAGACAGTTGAATCGAAAAGCACCGCTCACTTTCAAGTTTCCACCGACTGGTTTTTCAGTTGTATTTCTCATTCTAAACAGGAAGTAAAAACAGGTGTAATATTGAGCCGTCTGATTAAATGAATCACTCACACTTGTAATAGATCAAACGCCATGTAAAGGTTAAAAACTAGAACGAAGACATTGCTGAGGTAGGGACTGTTAACTTGGCTTTTCTTTCCAAGTAGCCAATTAGATTAAATGAAGTCTTACTTTATTATAATAGGCCAATAGAATGGCTTAGGCTTACAACACATAATTCTTAAAATACCAAAAGTAACCCTATTTGCTTTCAATAATAATTATTTAATTTCATACTTTGTTGCTTAATCAACATGCAAATCGCAACCATTGGGTTGCCAATTAAATACGTCAGCCTCAGAAGTATTATTCGACAGCCTCCAAAACTGCAAATTGCAAATTTGCAATGACCTTAGCATTAGCATTTGTGTTAAAGCTTGAAAATTACAGGAATTATGAGTCGGTTTTACAAAAAGCACAGAGCTTTAGAATATTATTCATTAAATTAATGACGACCCACCAACTAAATCAGTATAAATTTGCAATAAAACAAGTAATTGACTCCTTATAAATACAGATTATATGAACATGTACGTATATTTACATGATGAACATTAATGTAATTGAATGAAATTTGATATGTACATATTGAGTTGTCAATCCTATGAAAGTGCCATAAAATATAAGGCCAATATACAATATAAATTGAGAAGAAAGCAAGTGAAAGGGAAGTTTAATTGTTATTGAGACTTAAAATTCACTTTCACATGACATCGACATGGCACATAATAGCAACTAACACCTCAAGCTTGAAAAGAGGTCTTCAAGTGCAGCATATAATGGCTGTGCAGCTTTTGGTCTTTCCACATTACCCAGCAGAATGTCATTTGTAGTGAGATAAGGATCACCGTAGAATTTGAGATTGGCATCCATCCTTGTTGCTACTATATTCCCTTCCAATGATACTCCAATGAATGCTCCTGTTACATTCAGGACAACAAATGACTTAGCTACACCAATTTCCAAACTTTCTGATTTCTACATACATTAGGAGAAGCAAGCAGCCTGTACAAGATACAATAACAAAAAATTTCCCTATTCATGCAGCTGTAGGCATGTACTACTTTGATTATTCAAGGGATTAACAAATAAACCCACATCTTCAAAGCATATTACTGTATGTATTAACTTCTAACAAGGAAATGTACAATAACAGAGAGTGCTCTCGAATGAATACATGGAAGGAAAAGAACATCTCATTTTTTGGGATAATAACTTGTGTCTCGTATCCTTCCCTAAAAAGTTGTCCTAATTTTGCGCTTTCGTCAAACAAATCTAAACTGTTATCCTAGTTCTCAACATTGGTTAAATTTATGTGCACAGACAGCAAGTAAAGAATAAACTGCATCCTGCAAAACCTTGGGTACACAGTAGTGTAAGGCATCTTAAAAAAATTAACTTCATAGATAGTCATATGTACGTAGTAGAAAAGTTAATAATTAGATGGTAAATCTCAAAGAATCTTTCAGTAATAGCATAATGGAGAAAAACATTAGATGAATTTCCCAAAAGAGGAACGATTCTTCTAGTAATTAAAGGTCAAGACACAAACATTCATGATACAATACCTTTGCTACAACTGTAAGTATAGCACATGCCAGAACCTCGGTCCCCAGCCCGAAGATCTGCTTCCAGCACCCTCCCAACAGGCCCTGCTGCAGCACTGCAACCAGCACCAAGTGAAAAATGCATGCGACTACAAAATGTCTTCACAGCTTTCATATCATGGAGGACAATAATATAGTCCATGAGCTCACCCCCAATCTGAAAAAAGGAGGAACAAATAAATAAGTAATCGACTGCAAGGGAATACAATATCCAAATCAGCAAGCATCAACAACAAACATCCATTTCTATTGTTTTGAACTTCAAAAAACTATCATAAGTAAAAGAAACAGTCTAGATTAACTGTTCCTCATAGAAAAGGTACAATATATCAGCATTATCAAAAGAAAAAACAATATCCCTCAGTTTCCTGGACCCGGAGACATGCAAATTCTCAAATTTATTTGCATACTATTGTGCTTTAATAAGATAATTCACAAATTGTTGGCATGTGCAGAGTAGCATAATTTAAGTTGGAGGCTGAAGTTATTCCATTGTACAAAATATTACCTGCGCACCCCACCCTAAACCAACAGAGCCTATGGCAGATGGGGCAGACCATGATCCATTTGACCTTCGAGCAACAACCAAACCAGTGCCAACTTTGTAAGCTACTAAAGCACCAGCTTTGGCAACGGTTAATATTGCCAATCCTTTTGCTCCCTTCAGAACTGCTAGAGGTATGGACCTATCAGGATTCATTCTAGCAACCTGCCATGTAATACAAAATTTTTCAAATCTAATGACCACAACACCTGTATGTATGCAGAAGAACCAACATTTCAGCTAGTTATTCATACTACAATATAGAAAAATGTCAACAGGAAACCATGAGGTAACAATGCAACAGACACCAGAAAGGCAGAAACATAAAAAGAGCCCTGATGGAAAATAGAATCACACCTGGCAATAGCTTTTCAATGTATTGGATGCTTTGTATATCTCATGTTCCATAGACAAGCCAACAGGAAGGTTCAGCCATCCTCTTGTACATGTCCAATCCATTACATCATGCTTCGCTACTTGTACAGCATTGCTAATAGTGTTTATGAGAACTCCTTGTAAAGGATCAAGCCTATCATAGCAGGCATCACAAACCCTCTGTGGATTCCTCTCACGGAACTTAACAGGCAGCAAGCACCTACCTTTTGTGCATAATCTGCAAAAAACACCACCACAAAACCGACAGTGATGCCTTCCACGTGTAAGTGCGGTAAAAGGAGCAGTGCACTGCATGCAAACTGTAGTAGAACTATCTGGCAGCCATTCTGGGGGTTCAGCTTCCAGCACTTCTTTGTAAGCACTATAATCAATCCCACTTGGTTCCAAAAGTAGAGGGGCACTTGGTATGTAGACTGAGGAATGCAAATAAGTGTCTCCATTCTTTTCAGACCCAATAAATGAAACATTGGAGCTCGGAGGTTGTTTATTCACTGGAATAGTTGGGCCTTTGTTCCGTCCAGTCAAAATTGCAACTATCCCCATCAAGACATTTTTCAGGTTGACCTCTGGAGGCCTATTAATTTGCATTGCATTGCAAATATTTGCATCTGAATCACATTCCCCATCAACAAAGTCTCCAGAATCAAATGGAAACCGGAAAGAATAATCTTCTTTGGCAGACTTTGAGCCTAAAAGCTGAACACTTGCACCATTCATTGCAGACCAAACAGGATTGCTATAGTCATCAACATGAGGGTACAAATTTTTCTCTTTTTCGTGATTAGAAAGTGAAGTGTATGTAACTTTTCCTTCAAAAGATGCCATATGCTACACCATATGAGCACTACTGATACAATATAATAAGAGATCCCTCTGCAATTATCAAAGATGACCTTTCAGAAAGTTGAAGGGAAAAATAAAAGCTGGTACAGCTCAGAAATCAACAGCAAAATTTAACTATTTGTAAGAAGATTTAAAAGGAATACGTTAACAAAAGAAGACGGCCAAATTAAGGTTATTGTGAAATTTATGATCCGAAACAGAGAAAATTCTCAACTTTGTGACAATAAATGCTCTATATTGTTTAAGAACGGTTACCCATCATATTCGAAGGGTCCGTATCTCAATTCTTAAATATACAGGAATAACTGAAAGATAACGGCAAAATTCCCAAACAAAAATAAAGAAACTTCTAGTTCAAACAAACAAAAAACCGAAAAAAATCATTTCTCTTCCAATTAGGGTTTATTGTAAATAAACGTCCTTATGCGGTTATCTCAAAATAAAAAGCAGAATCAGAATCGAAATTATATTTAAGAGAAACCGAAGGGTTAATATACAGAAGTACCTTTAGAACTCAGAAAACAGGCGAATTCAGAATTAGCTTTTGATCGGTAATAACGACGATGGCAGCAGCACAACCAATAAGACGCTTAAGAACGAAAACGAAGATGGCCTTATGCTTTGAATTTCAGTCGATATACACGCCAAAGAAATTACAGATTAGATTTTTTTTTTTTTAATTTCTGTTTTTTATAGGTAAATTGTAATAGTGGCTAAAAAATATAATCAATTTTACTTTTTTATTAATTTTATAGTACTTCCTATGGTTGATTTTGTTTATTGTAAATACATTAAGATTTTTATTTTTTAAAATTTGTAAATAATTTTTTTTTTTAATTTCTCAAGTATCTCCTGCCTTTAGCAATACCATCGGAACACCGTGATCGTCGAAAAATAAATTTCATCATCTTCGATCGCCTACCACTAAAAAATAAATTTATTTCCTTTCACTATTGACCATAATTATCAATAAATAAATTTATTTTTTCTTATTTTTTTCTAACCATTTATATATAAATTTATTTTTTTTAATAAATTCAGGTATATTAATTTATTCTCTTCTATTTTTTAAATAAATTTATGTATATTTATTTATTTATATTCTCATATATATATTCTATATAAATCAAGAAAATCATAAAATTAAGATCTATTTGCTAAAGTATAAAACATTCAGGAGTATGTTTACAAATTTTTAAAAAATGAAGGAACGAATGAAAGTTTGGAAGTATCTTCTTCTTTCTTACAAAAATGACCTAGCGGTCGTCAGCCAAGCTCCATAACCGAGTGTGCTTCCCAACGCCGGCCTCCATAATTGGCTGTGATTTTAGATCCTCCCATAAGGCTCTTTAACAAACAAATCCTCCACATAAAATCGTAGCTTTGCTAAATATGCTTTGCCTTGTCGGATATTCACGCACTTACCTTGTCATGGAACCATTTTTGCATAAATTGCAGTAAATTCATTAATCTAAATTTCACCTGCAGCGTGGTTTTCTCCACATGCCTCATGGTGTTTAGTCGTAGAAGGAAAAGGAGAGGGGGTGTGGTGTGCCGGCAGTTGAGCAAAGCCGATGATTGGATAAAAAAAAAAAAAGTGTGCCTAACAAAATAGAATGTATCAAACAAGATGATGTTAATATATAATACTTTCTATTTGTTTTTTTTAATCTTATTTGGAATTATAATTTAATATCTAACCAATCATATTACATCATTATTATATATAGATATTATGTAGAAGACTCTTTAAAAATAAAAGAAGAGTTTAACAAAGTTAAATTCATATAAACTTCACATTCAAAATTGACATTAGCATGAAGAATATTTTTATGAAAAAATTTGCCTTTTAACATTTCTTGTTGGGCTGGAATTAACCGCTCATAACTACTTGTTTACTGGGCGAGCAAATAAGAAAAAGCCCAGGAAAAGAAAGGCCTGAGATCTTGGGCTCAGTTTGTAAACGGCCACCTCCTTCTCACGTTGGAGGCAGCTGTTCCACGAGAGTGCAAATGTCGTTATATATATACTACTTTGATTGATGGTGGTTATAAAACTGGTGATATCGAAAGAGCAAAAATGAAATTGGATTGATGGGTGTGGTTGCTAATCAGTATACTATTACTTATACAGTTTTGACTGATAGGTTTTTTAAAAAGGGCATACTAAAAGATGGGTTTGAGTTGTACGAAAAGATGCGGCAACACGGAGAGAGAAGCGAGTTTCGGAGGCAGAGGAGCTTGTGGATCAAATGAAGAGAGCTTGGATTCAAGGCCCGCCCAGATATGTCAAGAGCCATGTTATATTTATAAATTTGAGACCGCTGAAATCAAAGTAATTTGGAGCCGGCCGAACTTTAGACCGTCGTTTTTTGTGATTCCAGCGACGAAAATGGCCAAATGAGGCATCGTTGGAATCGTATTTTCTCTATCTATGGTCTCAAATTTGATGAAAAATGACCAGAAATTGAAAAAATAAAGCTTGAACTAAGTTGGTTTTTAATGGCGGCACATTACTTTCTTCTTCATTGAGACTTCTATTTTTTAGGGGTCCCGTGTGCGGTAGCTCACTTTGCACACATTCGGGGCCGGCCTGTTGGATTACTCCAAATTTAGTCACATGCACTACACTAATACGTGGGTTTTGTAGCATACAGAAGTTGGATAAAGCGAAAATCTTTTTCAAGCAATTAAAGTCAAATGGGTTATCTCTATCCTTGGTAACATTTAATGTTCTGATTGAAGGATTTTCGAGTGCCGGAAAGTGGGCGGATGTTGCCAATTTAGAGAAGGAGATGCAGGAGAGAAGCCTTTCTCCTTCTAAAGTGACTCATACAATTTTAATAAATGCGCATGCTCGGCTTGAAGAGACGGATAAAGCATTTCAAATATTTTTGTCCATGGAGAAGGTTGGTTTGGTGCCTGATGTTATGGTGTGTTATTACATGGGTTGTGCATGGAAGGTAAAATGAATGAAGCTTCAAAACTGTTTAGATCAAAGAGTGAAAAGAAATTGGAACCTAATGATGTTATATACAATACAATGATTAATGGTTATTGCAATGAAGGCAACTCCTTTAGGGCATTGAGATTTCTCTAAGCAGTGGAGAGGGGATTGGTTCCAAATGTGGCTAGCGATAGAGATCTTTGTAAAGATGGTAAGTAACAAGAGGCTGAGGTCTTGCAAGACGAGATGATACGATTGGGATTAAAGTCACCTGTTTCTGTTTGTAACGTACTTTCTCAAGCTAAATGCAGTAGGGAGCTCAGGACTTGAATCACTCTGGTTGAATGTAAAAAGGAAAAACAAGAAATGGAACCGAACAATTATAACGGCTGTCGTGAAAATAAACTTATAAGCCTGTTTTACATAATAACTAGTATAATGCATGTAACCAGATTGTTAAATTGAATTTACACTGGTAAATATGGTAAAAATAACCTAGAAGAGAAGCCAGCCAACGGCTGAAACTGTTTCTATGTTGCCTATCAAAATTAAAAACAAACAATTTTATTTCTAAACTTCATATCCGTGCCTTCTTAGTGATTTGTACATCATCATCGTAATGGCCACCATCGCCGTCAGTCTCCTTCTCCATTTTCTTTCTAGCCAGTATTTTATTAATCTGGTGCAACTCGTTATTAAGCTTCTGATCCTTGTTTTGTTTCCGCGTCTTTCTTCCATCTTGCATCTTTACACCAAACTGGAATGCAGCTTTCGGCATAGCTTCCTTCTGCTCATTGTATTTAGCCCATTCCTCTTCTGTCTCAAAGTCCCATCGATGAAGACGACCTTTTGCCTGTTCATGTTGTACAGAGTTTTCAAATAAAATATAATTACCACCATTTTTTAAACTTCATTGGCCTAACAACCAATTATAAACTTAAAAAAATGACATTATAAGATAGACCACTTACTCGTCCACCCATATCCATTTTCGATAAGTCATCTTCATCATCGCTGTCTACAATCTCACGATTATACTCTTGATACCCTGGGTAACATTCTGAATAACTCTCAGATATAAAGTTGGGATCCTTTTCTCTAGCATCCTTCTCCCTCAATTGTTGAAGCCTCTGATCATCTCGCTTGAACACCGACCCTAAACCACGGTCTTTTTCTTCTTGAGTCATGAAGCGTGGGTCCTGCAAAATGTTTGAAGCAGCTTGCATGTCATAAGGCTGTCCTGTTTGTTGGAGATACTGTTCAGAATATGCCAATTGCTCAGCATATTGATAATCCTGCCACTCTCCCTGGTAACCATTAGCTAATGCTTGTGCTTGCATTGCCTCATACCCATTCTGAAACCAAAAGCCAATGTAGATTGAGTACACGGTAAAACAAACTTCAACGGAAACAACATGAACCAAAAATTGAGATAACTCATATATTAAAAGTTAAACAGAAGCATTTCCTTCTGAACAATATTTTTTTCACATATTTCATTCCTTTTTTTACACTACATGCAGATGTCACTCCTTATTCCTTATTATGCCTATCTGCTTACCAGGTCTTGCCATTCCTGAGAAGGCTCAGAAGGGGGAACTGGACCATATACAGGTTCATCGAAATATGAAACTCTGTCCTTATTTCGTGGAGACTCTTCCATGTCCTCTGAAACAGGGCTTTGGCTCATGTCTTTTCCAGGTACATCATAGTCAACACCATCTCCGACAAATATGTCGTCATCTTCATCCCGGGCAATTACTGGACCCTGCTTCTCTCGAGAATCTGGCTGGGATTTCTTGGGAGGAGGAGGCGGTGGTGGTGGCAAAATTTCTTTTTCATTTTTAATGTTTGAGATACCAACATTGGGTTTTGAATGCTTTTCCAGTGGTGGTAAAATTTCTTTTTCAGGTCTAATGTTTGAGATACCAACACTAGGTTTTGAATGCTTTTCCTCTTCATTGTATTCATTGCCAATAGCTGAAAGTTTTGCTGGAGGATAAAATAAGAGATGGTGAGGAAAAAAAAAACTTGCATAAATAAATGAACTAATAAAGTAAATCACACTGCACAATGAATTTGATGTACAATTAGGTCTCTAATTAATATGCATTGATGTTTTTCCAATTTCCCACTAAGAAGGTAACCAAGTCTATAATCTACTGATAACGTTAAGATTAAGCCCAAGTATTAATGGAAATGGATGTGAAAAATTCTACTTCCACCATTTTGGATGCAAGAAGATGAGGGAAAAGAATTGAAATGGAGTCAAATTACCACACTCAATTTCCTCATTTCTCTAAAATTATTTCTTCCCAAATTGGTGTGAAGTTCAATGTCTCGTCCTTTCCACTATTTGTTTTCTTGGCCACCGCATCTTAAGGGAACAAGATAGGACTAAGGAGCAAGATAACATAGGAATAAATTTTATACGTATATAAGTGAAATGCATGACAATTACCTTTGACATCTTTCTCCTTCTTTTTCTTTTTGAGAACCTTCCCAGAAGATCCAAGGCGAAGATATGACATAATTTTAGCAATTCGATCCAGCACAGATCCATCAACATTAACAGTAACCATTTCCTATAAACACATATAAGAATCAGATATGCATTCTAGTATTCCCCTTGGAAAAGTTTGCGGTGAGAGATGTGGAAACACAAACCTCAGGCACTGGACAATCAGCCTTGCTCCTTTGTAACGTGGTTGGGATGTCATGAGAATATCCACCCTCCTAAAAAATACCAAAAAAAAAAGAGGAAAAAGATGACGCACCATCATATATCCAACAGTAACCTTCTACAACAGCCACTGAGCAAGTCCAAGAATCCTATGGCCCAGCAAGGAAAATTCATTGTTTGGTTTGTTTTTAATGAGTTCAACTCAGGTAAAGAACAGGGAAAATAAATATTGGAACCTAACACAGTAATTTCCTCGGTGAAGAGTTTCTCCTAAATGGTGTACCACAAATCATGATATCGAGCAACTTAACAAAAGCCATGCTATCTTTTTTTTTTTTTTTTCAGTTGAAACTGAATAAGACGTACGAATGAGTTAACTGAACCGCCAACACAACCATACATTTATGAATTCTGATAAGAATAAGAAAGCAAGAAAATTCATACCATGTTATAAATGAATGACATTCTACCAGGAAGAAACATCTCATTTGTCTTCATAATGGTTTGCGGCTTCAGTATACATTGATACACTGACTGAAACAAATACACAAAACATTCAGTGAAAAACTTGAGGAGAGTGATAAACTAACTTCTCATCAATTAAAATAAAAACATTATAAACCTTTGCAGTTGCAGTCCGAAATGACAATTGTTGGTCTTCCTTCGATGTTCTATCAACCAATAACAAGTGTATGTTATTGCAAGCAAAGGCAAAATATCAAGCTTGTGAATCAAAGAAACTAATATCATGCCAACTAGAAGATGTATTTACCATCTAGTAAGAGAAATGGTTCTCGAAAGATATTAGAAAGTTGATGACTAATAACAAGTCACACCCATACTGGCGTTTATTAATTAGAACTATTAATCAATTGCCAAAAAGTTCAAGCTAATTATGCACTTCGAAGAATCCTGAGGTCTAACAAGATGAGCTTCTAGTCACATGATTGAGATGTGGAGCCTACTTCCCTCTCATCCAGGCTAAATATTCCCTCCATTTTTAGTTGAATTAGATTTTACTAGCAAAAGCTTCATATAATAGTTCACAAAATCAAAATAAAACCGCACATTAAGACACTCAAACCATATCTCCAAAATCATAATTCCTCCAGAGACAATTAAAGAATTTTTTTAAGTAAAAAAGAAATTCAATTACCTAGACTTGGCATCATCATCTCCAGCGTCTGGCTTCTTATCAATTTCACTTCTAACTTTATTAAGCAATGCATAATCCAATCCTTTCACCAAATGCGTGTGCTCCACATCACCTGAACATCATTTCTCCTCTTATTAGCACTCAACCCACAAAAACATAAATAAATGAGCAATTCAAAGGCATAGTATTTTGGTTACAAAAACACGAACCTCCAAGGTACTTGCTCTTCTCAATGGAAATCTTTTGCGCGTCAGCTGACCGGAGATCAACGGCACCTGGAGGAGCAACAGCATGAAAAGACCCCAACTCGGTGGGCTCATAGTCGGGATTTTGATCTTCTCTTCTCTCCTTTGCACGGTCCCTATATTTCGGTTGTTCTGGTTCCTCTGGTTTCTCCTCTCTGAGCAATTTCCATTGTTAGTCTTAGAATGAGAAAATAAATTTCAGGTGCATAAATTACTAATTGGTTACTTACTTGCGGCGAGCAATTTTTTCCTTGTAATATCGTTTTGACGACGTCATTGGTCGAGTTATACCAGAATATGGAGGTAAATTTAGGATGCGTTCAGTTCGAGCTGGGAGGAATGGAATTAAGCAGATACTCTTCAATTGGTTAGAAATTGGGGATTTCTTTGGTTAGGGTTTCGATCAAGCAGAAACTTCGATCAGGCGAAATTACGAAGATACCCCTCTTCCCTCGCTATCGCTAATGATACCTGCACCCTGCACGTGGTGAATGAAGTCGCAAGAGGTGACCAAATGCAGTTAAGCACTGCACATATCAAACCGAACCGCACTGTAAATGGGAACCGCATCGCAGGAACGCTAAATCACCCTGCGATTTTGTTGGCGATTCTATGTAGTATGCGGTTCAAACTGCGACAATAATTAAACATTTAAAATCTTACAAAATGACGCAATTTATTGCGATTTAGATTTTTTTTTTATTTTAAGGTCACAATAACGTTGTTTTGATAAAAAAATATAAATGTTATATATTGTTTATGGTTAAACCGCAAACCGCAGTTTTCTAGCAGTACAAACTGCATCGCAGTTTACCTAGATTATAGATTGTGTAACACATCACAAATGAGGTGAAATTACTCATGCAGTGTGGTGCTGGTGATTTTACAGTTATGTTTTATTTTTAATCACCCCTAGTTGTGACAAAGTTGATCGTGTTCAGCAAAATAACATTGAATTTTCATTTGAGTAAAATGAGAATGAGTAAAATCCTTAAAATGACAATGAGTAAAATTACTATAATTTTCTTAATGAAATTTGACAATAACATATTAAACCATAAACTACAAAATCAAGGCCAAATTGGAAGACCCTAGACAAAGCTATGATTGACCTTGGTATAATGCTGTCTGGATGATCCTAGATGGCCGACCTCTGGGTCTTGGATGATCCTGCAAACAAGACATGAGAAGAGCCTAGGGTGATGCATGTGGCATACACTCCGATGCTTAAGTCAATATATTTGATAAGAGGAGATTTTAACAACTGAATTGGAGAATAAATTAGACTGAATACCTTTTCCTGGGAAATATGAGGAGTATTTATAGGGGAAATCTTACCAACCTTTTCCCTATAAGATAGGAAATCATAGTCCGTATCCTAGTAGGATACTTCTGCGCATAATTCGGAGTTCAATTAGGTAAAGGACTGTTGACCCATAACGAGCCACGTCATCACATGTCCCCCATCAAGTCCCTTAGTCAAAGACTGAGGGTTTCATAATATTCTCTGTTTGAAATGAAAACTTTTCCCTTGCCTTTATATTCATCTTTAGCCCGCTTAGATTGTGCATGAAAATTTACTTTGTTCACTTTGAAAGGGGGATCTCTTGGATCCTTTTATGTAGAATTTATGGAAGGAGGATCTCTTGGATCCTTCTCATCCAATTATGTAGAACTGTGGAAGGAGGATCTCTTAGATCCTTCTTCGCCCTTTGTAGAAAATGATATAGGGGGATCTTTTGGACCCTTCTTTGCCTTTCGTAGAAAACTATGTGGAGAGGATCTCTTGGATATGTTTTTCTCTTTCTGTAGAAAATGATGTGGAGATGATCCTTTAGATTCGTCTCTGCCCTTTGTAGATTGCTGGGTGGAGGATCCTTTGGATCCTTCTCAACCTTTTTTTGTAGATCGTTGGATAGGGGATCGCTTGGACCCTTCTCATCCTTTTTCGTAGATCGTAGGCGGAGGATCCCTTGGGATCATTCTCGACCTTTTTTGTAGATTACTGATGCCAGATCTTTTGAAGATCTGAAGGTCGCGTGTTCGATCAGCGCTCACCGCACCAATGATGTTTCAATGCCAAATTCGAAGACCTTAGACAAAGCTGTGATTGACCTTGGTATGATGCTATCTGGATGATCCTAGATGGTCGACCTCTGGGTCTTGGATGATCCTGCAAACAAGACATGAGAAGAGCATAGGGTGATACATGTGGCATACACTCTGATGCTTAAGTCAGTATATGTGATAAGAGGAGATTTTAACAACTGAATTGGAGAATAGATTAGACTGAATACCTTTTCCTGGGAAATATGAGGAGTATTTATAGGGAAAATCTTACCAACCTTATCCCTATAAGATAGAAAATCATAGTCCATATCCTAGTAGGATATTTTTGCGTGTAATTCGGAGTTCAATTAGGTAAAGGACTGTTGACCCATAATGAGCCACGTCATCATCAAGTTTTCTTAACTCTTCTACGAGCATAATAAGAAAATTCATTGGATTATTTTAAAAATAAGTTTTTTCCCTTTTCCTATATAAACAAAATGAGTTTTTATTTTTTAATATTAGTAAAATAGTTTTAGATAACTTTTAGTGTTTTGTAAAATTTTAATATATGAAATATGGAATAGAATGTTACAATAAACTTTAGATTCCAATCCATTTATTAAAATTTTATTTTTACATTTAAAATTTTTAATTATATAATATTTATATAAAATAATTTAAATTATTAAGATATTACTACAATATAATTTTTATATATTGCATAAAATTTTGAAAATTTTAAATCTAATTATAATTATCCAATTATAATATATATACTTTTTTTTTTCAAGTTTGTCAAAAACATAAAGGTTCAAAGAATTGCTTAAGATGCTAAAATTGAATTTTCATTTTTAGATTATGAAGTACATTCACTTAGTATTACTAATTTAATTTTAAACATATTAAGTATATTTAAACTTATATTGTAACACTCATAAACCTAGATTAGCGGTATCGTAGGATTAGTTGTAAATTTTATTTTTAATAAAAATAATAATTATAAAATATAATATATAAATAATATAATAATAAAATAAAATAAATTAAAAAAAAAGAAGAAGAAAGATGATGAAGAAATTAATGGGAATTAATAAGTTAGGTGGGGTGGTTAAGGAAGAAAAACAAAACAAAACAAAAGAAAGAAAAAAAAAACAAAAGAGGAAGTTGAAATTTGAACCGAAACAGGGAAGGAGAATTTGAATTTTGGGTTTAAATTTTCTGTTGTAAACTCAAAAACTGAGATTGTAGAAGTGTTATTTGAGTTAAGTAAGGTAGTTTTCTGGTGAGAAACTCACCGACCCGTAGTCAGAGCCGACCGTTTGAGCTCGGTCAAATTGGAGCTTAAAAAGTCAACAGAAACTTTAAGCCGTCGTAACTCCGCCGTCGGTCATCCTCTGACCGTGAAAGGGCACCAACCAGTCGACGCCGTCGATAGGAGTCCACTGGTACCCACCTTGCCACCATACACCGTCGGAATTAGCAACGGGCCTCGTGGGTCGAAGAGGGGGCGACGGGAAAAGGAAACAGAACCTGAAGGTTGAAGAAAGGCCAAAATGCGCGCAGGGGACACGTTTTGACAAAAACGGCGTAGTTTTAAGCAAAGTTCAGATTTGGCCCTCAAGGTTTCAAGCGCCTAGCAAGGTCCGAAAACACCGAGGCGCGTGGAAATTAAAAGAATATTTGCGTATGACG
This sequence comes from Croton laevigatus, assembly GCA_949640765.1. Lineage (NCBI taxonomy): Eukaryota > Viridiplantae > Streptophyta > Magnoliopsida > Malpighiales > Euphorbiaceae > Croton > Croton laevigatus. Next base: position 24,212 of record CATIWJ010035587.1, on the reverse strand, counting down.
TTTGCGGATGGAGTTACAGGTTCGGTACTATCTAGTATTTGAACTAAAATTTATTTTAAACATTTAATATTTTTACTGTTTTGAATAAATATTTTGTTGGGTATTCGAATATGCGTTCGAGTAGTTTATAAATGTTTGCTGAATTTTTGTTATCGATGCGGTAGTCGCATGCGCGATGTTACCAGCGCGATAAAAATGAGATGGTATTCAAACGTTGCAGTGATTAATAGAATTTCATGAAATGGATATTATTGTGCAACTGTTATTGAAAAGAGACATTGAGAAACGGAATTGTATTTTATACTTTCCCTGGTATGAAGCCTAATGGTAAGAATATGTCGACATATGGGCAAAACCATGTACATGTAATACAATAAATTGTGATAATGAAATGAAATGAAAATCAACCTGGGCATAATTATGGGTTATGGCTCAGAAAATGAAATACGGGCGTACCAAAGGAGTGCGGCCCCAATGAAATAAAAAAAAAGGCGTATCAAAGGAATACGGCCGATATAAATAGCAATTACTCTTATCCATGGAATCTAGTAAAGCCGGTAGAGTGAATGTTTTAAAATAAACTGAAATAATTTGGAACTCGGATTTGAGAACTGTGTGGTTTAAATGCGCACTTCTTAATATGAATATTATTGATAAAGTTTTATGAAAAGATTTTGTCAATTGCTTTTGAGTATCCTTATTTTATTATATTAGCAAAACGTGTAAAAATATATACATATGTGTACCCACTGAGCATCTGAGCATGAAATTGCTCAGCGAGTTATTTTTGTAACTCGCAGGTCCGTTAGGGTTGTGCGTCGGTCAGATTCGGTTCAAATCGAACCGAACCCGACCAACCCAAAAAACGGAAAAAATTTATATTAAAATCCGAACCGAACCGAACTCATTGGTTCAGTTCGGTCGGGTTTCAGCAAAAATACAAAGAAAATTATTGATTTTTTTTCGGTTCAACCCGAATCAAATTCTGATTTTTTAAAACATAAAACCAAACCGAATCTATCAACCCGATTAAATCGAACCGAACATATCGGTTCGGTTCGATTTTTGCACGCCCTTAAGGTCCGTAGCGAGAGTACGTGGAATCCAGCATTTACCGGAGCAGTTTCCCAGTACTGCAGTTTGGTAAAAATATACTGTAGCTCGGAAATCTTTAGTAAGTTTTAAATTAGTTGCTATGTAATTATATAAGTTAGTTTAGACGAGTGGAATTGTACGAGTTTGGAATTTTAATATATGATATTTATATATATAGTCATTAGCGTGCTTATTTAAAAAAAATATATATAAGCCTTATTATTATTTAATTTGGAATTAATAGTAATTAGCGGTGCTGTGATACCTCAGTTTGTCTTATTCGTAAAACGGATTTGGGGTGTTACATATATGATATCATGAGTTATTTACAAATTTAAACTTATATATTGTTTCAATGTTTATATTTATTTTTTAGTTTTAATGGTCATTTAAGATATATTTAAATTAAATAATATTATTAAATTTTATATTTTCTAATATCTTAAGAACATATATTTATATATGATTCAAAATTTTTCAATCAACAAATGCCATATGGAATTTCAACGAAATAGTATATAGACTAAAAACTTTAAATATGAAAAATATTTGGAACAAAATGAAATGAAATTTTAAATAGCGAAATATTTTGGAGTAGAATTGAAATAGGGGCAATTACATTATTGTTGTCCTTGCATTAATGAGGTAATAAATGAGGTATCTTGAATGTCATTAATGATAGGGAGTTCTCTATTTATATAAAATATAGAGTAGTGAGTCTTTATGTCCTATTATAAATTATGGACTAATAGATGTCCCCTACCTAATTCTACTAAAGATATTTATGTCTTAATTCATCTTTTATTGTCTTTTTTTTTTTTCACAACATAGGCATTTTGGATTAATTTGGACGGCAAAATAAATGGTACGTATTCTTAACGGTGTACTTAACTTAGGATTTCAAATATTGTACTCTTCAGTCTTCTGGGAGGTCTATTACTACAAGGCGCCAATTTTATTTCGCAGAGTTAGATTTGCTTGTCTCTTGTTCCTCGCAAAGCTAATCCAACTATTTTTAGTATTTCATTCATCTGTTCGTCTACTTTTTCAATCGTACCAGATTCTCTCACGCAAGCTTTCAAATTCTGAAATTTTCTTGCCTTAAGTGTGTTCTTCTTTTATATCTATCTTTTCTTTTCCTTTCTATGTCTGGATGAGGTTATCAATAGTGGAAGGTCGCTGGGACTATAAATAGGTGGTTTAGTTTCAGCAATCCTCCCGTGGTCGGCAGTTCTGGGCAAGATGATAGAAAGGGTAGTAAGGGGACCTTTTTCCAATTTGAGGGGTTCTCATCTTGGGACCTTTACTCCCAGCTCAATGGGCCACATGGGTCGCAGAGGCATTAACCACAAGTTGTCGAGGAAAAAGGTATTGATCTTCTTCTGGTAATTTTTTAGATTCTATTTGTGAAAAGGATATCGACCAATGCTTGCTTAGCTGGGTCGGAGGATAGGCAGTTGTATGTTAAATATATGTAGAAAAGCTATAGCGCCTAATCTTTTTATAGATTTTTCATTCGATACAACTAGATGTAATCGTGGGCACCAATCTTGACAATAAGAAAATGACTGTCTTCAAGTACCATTTTGAGTTTGGAGTTTGTCTTCCATTGCATGAGGCGCTTCAAGAGTTCTTGTTGGACACTAAAGTCATGCTTTATCAAGTCGACTCCAATTCTTTCCTGATAGTGGTTAGGGCTATTCAAGCATCTAATACGAAAGGCATTTTAATGAATGGCCAAATTCTACTTGATTTATTCATTGTACAAAAGCAACAAAGGGGTAAATTCTTATTGGTGCATCCTAAGCCTAGCTTCAATCTTCCTAATGAGGGAGGCATTACCCAGATTGGTTTCAAGAGTTCTTGGTCATGGAATCTCTATCAAAATGTTTTCGGGTCAACCAATCAACTAGAGAGGGAAGCCATAGCAGCTATGTTTGACTTAATAAGGATAGGGGGAGTAGTGGTCAAGAAAGTTCCCGATGATGTACCCAAAGGTAGCCACAATATGTTCTTTATCCCATTTACTTTGCTGATTGTTTCCCTAACTTGTTTCTCATGGCCGCCAACAACCTTCCACTATTCAATTACTAAAGGACTTATGAGAGAGAGGAAAACAGTGGCTAGCGGGTCCTGTTAATACTAAAGTGCCGCTGATGAGGCTGTGGAAAGGATGTTTTATTTTGGGAATGCCCAGGTTTCAGCAGATATGTTAGCGATCAAACCGTACTTCCTGACTACATCAACAGGTTCAAGGGTTTGGGCATAGAGGGTTAGGGGATGGTAATATCATAATGTACTTTGGAGGTGAGAATTTGCCTATCATTTTGGAGTTTTTTTGTGCTACAAAGTGCCAAAAGTTATCAACTTTTAATTTATTTATTTCCATTTTCTAGGTATATACTATCTCGGCTTTGTAAAAAAAGATGATTTGCACCCATGGTAAAGGCGTCCGAGCAATAATAGCTGAAAATAAAAGACTTGAGGAGGCTTCTAACTCTTGGAATGCCAAAAAGGTCGCGTATAAAAAAGAGTTAGATGCGACTCAAACAATAGTGAGTAATGCTAGAGATGTCTTGGTTGAAAGCAAAGAGATCTTTAAAGCATCCATATCATGGGCCGCTAAAGAAGCCTCGTATAAAAAAAAGTTGTGACTGGCCAAGAAAGTCATCAGTCAGGAAAAAGTAAAAGCTCGGATTGCTCGAGAGGAGGCACAAGTTGCTCAGGTTGCTGCTGAGGCGGCCAAGGGAGAGGCGATAAATACACAAGCTCTCTTAGCAGCGTTAGAGAAAAGGAAGGATATCGCTCTGCGGAGTGGTATTATCAAGTACATTGATATCTTTAATAAGAATCTCATTCAAAAATTCAACAATGAATATCTTTCAGGCTAGAAGTACAGCTGTAAAAGATTTCTCATGGATCTTCGATTGTGACAAGCATGAGGAAAAAAGGGTTAAGGACCTCGATTTAGTCAAAGAGTAGTTAACTACTTTTATGTGATTTCTCTCTCGATTTAAAGTTTTAAATTTTGCGGTAGCTCCTTGATTAGACTTAGGGGTCTAGCGATTTGGTAATGTAGTCAAAGTTGGGAATTGAAATATTTAGTAACTGGACATCATTCTTTCAAACTCAAATTTAAACATCTGGTGATCCATTTGTAAGGCAGCGCTTAAATCAAGAATTCAGATATCTAACGATTAGGTGGCATATGAACCAAGGTCGGGAATTTAGACATCATGCAACCAAAATTTTTAAGGCACAAGCTGGGAATTTAGACATCAAGCGGCTCAACGTCATTCTTCAAGAATTTAAACATCTAGCAATCAGTTTGTAGGGCAACACTCAAATTGGGAATTTAGACATCCAGCGAGTTGGTGGTGTAAAAACCAAGGTCGGGAATTTAGACATCTTACGACCAGGTTTTTTGAGGTGCAAGTTGGGAATTTAGACATTCAGTGGCTCAGCATCGTTCTGTAGAAATATAGTGATCAAGTTATTCATTCAATGAAGTACTTTTATTTATTCTTTTTACATAATAAAATTGAGGGATACAACCATAATTCCAAGTTCTTGGTACCAAAGTGCCTTCTTTTATTCAGAGCTTGATGTCATCTGTCCCATAGCGTCAATGATTTTAAATGGTCCTTCCCATCTGCCTTGTAATTTACTCGGTTCGGCATTCCTTTTGACTATCTCTATTTTTCTTCATACTTTATCACCCACACTAAGTTTTTTTAGTTTAACCCTGCTATTATAAAATCTAGCTGTTCTTTTTTGTAGCCATTCGAATGCTTGCTTCTTCTTACCTTTCCTCGAGCAAATCTAGGACCAAGGATGGGTATTCCCCCTCTTTATCATATAAGATCTTATAGTTAGGAATTTTCAATTCAATCGGGACCACTACCTTGGTTTTATAGACTAAAAAAAAGGAGTCTCTCCTATTGCCTTCCTCAGGGTAGTTTTATAGGACCATAAAATGAGATCCAATTCATCAGCCCAATTCTTACCTTCTTTATCGAGTCTTTTATTAATACCCTAAAGTATTGTTCTATTCGAGAATTCTATTAAACCATTCATTTGAGGGTATGCCACTGACATAAAATCTGTGCGTTATTCTATTTTCCCGGTGACATAAATCTTCAAAAGCGTTAGAGTCGAACTGAGTACCATTATCTGTGATGAAGAGGTTTGGGATTCAAAATCTATGTAATATGTTCTCCTAAACAAACGTGACCATTTAGGTGGCTGTAATGGCTGGGACTACTTCTACTTCTACCCACTTGGAGAAATGGTTTATTACTACGATAATAAATCTTCTCTGGAGGGAGGTCTTTAGGAAAGGTCAAAGTATGTCTATTCTCCAAGTGGCGAATGGCCAGATTGTTGGTAAAGATTATAATTTTGTTTGAGCCCATTTTTTTACTGGTGCATGAATTTGACATTTTGAACAATGTCAGATGAAATCAAAGACATCTTTTTTTCAATGTGGCTTAAAAATATCCTATAAGGAGGATTTTCTGAATCATGGCTTCAGGACCATTATGAGCACCAGCCGTTTTCGAGTGAATCTCTTTCACAACTATTTTTGCTTCACAATCATTGACACACCTGGACCCTCGGTAAAAGTGTGTTCTTTTATACAACATCCCGTCTCCCAGGGTATAAAGGCTTTTCTTTGAATTTTTGCAGGTTCTCTTTTATCTTGAAGGAGCTCTTCTTATTTCAAAAACTTTTTTATCAGGATCATCTAAGGGGAATCCTGAGATAGGGTCATAACTTCTATCCCCTCAAGGGTGTGGGTTGGCAACTTGGTTGTTTCCATTTTGGTGCCTATACAGGGTTCATCCCTTGAAGCATCTTTTTCTAATATGTCGACTTCTTCATTTTTTTTTCTCGAGATCAATATGATTTTCCATTTGCCAAAGGTTCTCATTTGTTGTAATAGTTTCTTTTCTTTCTCGTGGTGGCGTTTTAAGTTTTCATCTTTCACAACATATTTCCCTCTTATTTGGCTAGCAACCAGTTTGGAGCCAAAGCAGATCATTAATTTTTCGGATTTTACTTTTAGGGCTAGGGATTAACATGCTATTAAAGCTTCATATTCAATAGCATTGTTAGTCATAAGGAAGTAAAGTTTAATTGCATACCTGAAATGTAATTTGAAGGGACCTTTGAGCAATATCCAGGCCCATGTGCCTTCACTTCTACTGGCGCCATCTAAATGCATAGTCCACACATCCTTTTTCGTTTCTTTTGCCTCCGGGCTCGATGTGCATTCAGTTATGAAATTGGCTAGGACTTGAGCTTTCAAGGCTATCCTAGGGACATACATGATATCAAATTTACCTAAGCTCAGAGACCATTCCATAAGCTTGCTCGATGTTTTCGCTTTTTGTAAAACTTTCTGTAATGCGAATTGCATTCGTATAAACACTGTATGGCTTTGAAAGTAATGTCGTAGTTTCTAAGTAGTCACTAACACAGTAAAAGCCAGGACTGACGCTATTGTTGAATATCTAAGTTCGGCCACTTTCAGAACTTTACTCACATAACAAATGGACAATAGTTTATTTTCTTCTTTTCAAACCAGGACCGACACTACTATTGAATCCGTACTAGACAGGTACAAATACAAAGGCTCTTATTGTACTAGTTGATTAATTAAAGGTGGGGAACTAAGGAAGTTTTTTAATGACGAAAACGCTTCTTGACAATCTTCATCCCAAATGAACTTAACTCTTTTCCTGAATAACTTGTAGAAGGGGAGACATTTCTTGATCGAGCAAGAGAGGAAACAACCTAAGGTGATTAATTTCCTATTAAGCTGCTGTATTTCCTGAACCGAAGTGGGGAGCTACATATTTAAAATAGCTTTTATCTTTTCTATATTAGCTTCTATCCCTTTTTTGGAGATTATATACCTGGGGAACTTGCCTGTCTGACCCCAGAAGTGCATTTTTTGGATTTAGTTTCATGTCGTAGGCTTATAGAGTGTAAAATACCATTTTTAAGTCATTGGCATGGTCGGCTGCAGTCTACCATCTGACCTAACAGATCCTTAAACATATGATTAACAAGCCTTTGGTAGGTCGCTCCTATATTTTTTAGTCCAAATGGCATGGACTTATAACAGTAAGTAGCTCATGCCGTTGTAAAATTTATCTTTTATTTATCTGCCAAGTCCATCATGATTTGATGATACTACTGGCTATGTCCAAAAAATTGAAAATAGCGTACCCTGAATCGATTAAAACACCTATATTGGGAAGCGGATACATGTCTTTTGGGCAAGCCTTGTTCAAGTCGATAAAATCAATGCACATTCGTCACTTTTCATTCTTTTTTTTCACTAGGACTATATTTGTTAACCACTTCGAAAAGACTGTTTTCCTGATGAAGCCTACCTTTAACAATTGTCTACTTCCTCGTCCATTACCTGCTGCATCTTTTGGGAATGAGGTCATTTTTTCTGCGCCATGACTAGACATTTTTCATCGACACATAATTTATAAGTGGTGACATATGTATTGATTCTGATAATATCATTTGGTTGCCAGGCGAAACTATGCTCATGCCGTCGAAGTAGTTCCTCTACAAGCTTGGCTTCCTCTTTAAGATAAGTCCTAATCTAAAGTTGTTTACCGTCCGATAACACAAGCAAAAAATTTTCTAAAGTTAGATTTTCCTTGTCCCACTCTTCCTCATCTGGTATGCCAAGTGCTTGCTCTATTTGAGAGCGGTTAACCTGAAGATCGAAATTATAACTTTTGTCCTATTCATTGGTGGGTTGCAAATTAGTCGAACCGGCTTGGTTAAGTGTAGACATTATTATGGGGGGATTTATAGCAAAGATGAAATCTTACCGAGTAAGAAGTTGATTTCTTGAGATTTGTGCTCAGTGTGTATTTTCACCAAGCTCACCGCACTAATGTTGTCCTTGCAATTAATGAGAGTAATAAATAAAATATCTTCAATATCATTAATGAGGGGAAAGTCCATTATGTATACAAAATATAGAGTAGTGAGCCTTTATGGCTTATTCTAAATACAACCTGAGCCTGTGTTAATGGGCCTTGTTATGGGCTAACAATTATATACTGACAAAATTACACCCTTATCAACTGATGTGTCTACAATCTACTAAAATAGAATGTGTGAACGATTATGTGTTTAATGCTTATTTGTAGATGTTCATCTTAAAAAATTTTTTGTACAATGTAGTATCTTCTATACCCTATTTTATTTCTTTTATAAACCCTACAATTTATTTTTTAACAAACCGCCTAATAATATTAATATAGATATTGTTTAACAGATCATCTAGAAATAGAAATTTTCCTTGACAATAGCTATTAATACATCAACCTGACTATTAGTTAGACTTTTACATTGAAATTTTTTTTCTAAGAACTCATATTATTCTAATGTGGTGATCAAATTAGAGCAGTTCTCTTTCGCATTAGACATACAATGAGCATTGTGGTTGAAAAATTAGGAGAAGCAAAAGCAAATGAAATAATAGCAGAAGCAGTTTATTTCATAAGCATAGGAAGCAATGTCTATTTAGGTGGTTATATGGGAAATCCAATAACACGACAAATGTATATCCCTGAAGTGTATGTTGGTATGGTAATTGCAAATTTAACCAATGCAATTCAGGTAATAAATTTATGAATTATAAATAATTAATTTGAAATTTTTATAAAATTAAATTAAAATTAGAATTTTTTTTTTGTATAAATTTATTGTAGGCATTGTATGATAAAGGGGCTAGAAAATTTGCATTTTAAGCCTGTGTCCTTTAGGTTGCCTTCCAATTATAAGAGCATTAAATCCTGCAGATGATAGAAATAGCTACTTTGAGGCAGCTTCTACTTTAGCTTTGACTCATAACAATGCTTTAGGAACTGTTATTAAAAGCCTTGAACATTTATTCAAAGGATTCAAGTATTTCTTTAGTTGGCTTACTCACAGGATCAACCATCCTTCCCATTATGGTATATCAAAATTTAATATTTCATTCATAAACCATAATGGATAAGACAAAATAAAAAATTACCTAAAAGCTTAAGTTTCGATTAGCTTTGACTGATGCCAAATGATAGCTTTTTATAGGGAGTCCACGGGGTGAAAGTTTGAAAACCTTTTTGTCCAATAGGAGACACTGGGCCCTATAAATCTCAAAGTCCACGCAGTTTGTAGATATTATGGGTCCATCAGGCCAGCTGGAAAAGGAAGTTGAGGTTACAAGGGTGACCTCTCCCTAACTTAGGTGCAATCGACCTTCCCCTAGACTGGGTAGAGGCAACCTTATCTTGAGCCCAGGCATAAGCGACTTCTTCTTGGACCGAGAATCCAGTCTCTTTCACCCTTGATGGGTCTTAAATCATAAAAGATGCTTACATTACAATTATTAATTAGTATCAGGCATAGAAATTACCTTTATTACTTCTAGCATGAATTTACCGATTAAAGAGGACTTATACAATAAGTGTACATAATTACATTGCTTTACATATTATTTGATTTTGATGATTGAATTGGAAAAATTAATTTTGAAGGTATAATTTTATTTTTTTAAGGTTTCAAGAATGGAGTAATGCTTATTGTGGAAGTGGATCTTATGGAGGAATATTTACATGTAGAAGGAAATAATGAATTCAAGGTATGTAATGATTCTAATGAATATGTTTGGTGGGATTCTTTCCATCCAACGGAGAGGATCTATGAAAAATTTGCAAAAACACTATGGTAATGACCACAAAATGTTGTCGGACCTTATAACCTAGAAGGTTTATTTTTGGACAAGAAAAAACTCACTATTACTCATATAGTTCATGCTCCTAATGGACAATGCTTTCAGTAAGAAATATTTTAGGACGCTCTTATCATTATTAGTAGTAAATAATGTAATAAGTTGTCATTAATGTCACACTTTCTTCCTATAAATGTTATTGCAACCTATCATTAAGAGTTTTTACGGTTTTAATAAATAGAATTTCTTTTATCAGTTCTTTTTAATAATCATGAATGTCTTTAAAAGAGGTAATTCCTTAGCAACATAATCGAATTGTAACCAGTAATTACTGTTCTTTAGGAATATCTCAAAATGAATGAATGAACTAGAAATAAAGATTTTGAAACAATGAGTTAAAGCACAGTTCAAATTTGTTATTTCTACTCGAGAATTAAAAGATCATCCATATACAGGGTTGATGCATCTTTACTTAAGAAATCAAAATTATGAACAAACTATATTGCAGAATATTTGCTCAAAATTTACTTAATTGTTCCTCAAAAACTAAGATTTCTAAACCAAGAAGCTTAACTCTATATACCCCTACTAACTAACCCAACTAACTAGCAATCAATCATGGAGAAAGGAATTGATCCAAATCATCGGACATGGAGGATGAGTTTCAACAACTGGTGGTGAGCTCGAAGGTGCATGGTTATCATTAAGGCCACCAACAATGTTGTTGTGGTTCTGTTCTCCTTCCACCGCCTGAAGTCCATGGAAGTATAACCTAGGCAATAGTCACTTGATGAACGTAGCAACAATATCGATTGCCTTTGTCCCTTTCTCTCTGTTTCTCATACTATCAGCAAAAGAAGAAAGCTTAGGTTCTTTCCTTTCCTCACTCACTTTACCAATAGGTTTCATTGAAGCAAATGTCACTCTATCCTTTCCTTTTTTTTTTTTTTACAGAGCCTTTTTCTTTGTAAGACGAAGCTTCTCATATTCCTCTTAAGTATTTGTAATGTTCTTTGTCATTCGCTTCTTTTTTTCCTTCTTATCCTCTTACTCCTTAGACTTTGCATCAACTTTCTCTGCTTTTTTTGTATCTCCATTCTTACTGTTTACAGCTTCTTCAACTACTTTCTTTTCTACATTATCAGAACAACCTTGAATCAAATCATTATTTTGCTCAGATGAGCCATCATTATTAATATTTCCATATAACCCTCTTCTTTTTCCTTTTCCACAACCATGGTAAATAATATAGCCTTCAGCATTAGGCTCATTGCTATAAACAATATCATTCTGTGAATCTCCATCATTGATCTGCTGTCCAAAATTTCCCTTTATTCCTATTATTACTATAACCTTTCAACTCTCCTCCTTTCTGATAAAGATTAGGCCTTTGATACCTATTGTCCCCTCTATTAAAATTACCATGATTCTCTCTGTAACTAACTTCCTCAGCACAGCAACTCCCCTTATAAAGAACAATGGATGATTCTTGACTACTATTATAAAAAAAAAATAGTGGGTTTGGTGGACAAACCGGAAGATGTTGGACTTTCCTCTTTTTGGCCATAACCGGGGTTCTTTTTCTACTGGTGGCGGCAGAATGCGAACCTGAACCCGAACAATATTTTTGTCACAATCCAATCTGGGGGCAGCGACTAATGTGTAATTAGACAGGAGTCTAACCACACAAGCCTCCAAAATGATCTACCTAATTGTCTTCGAAAACTAATTAGGTCCAAATTAGGTCCAAATTCATTGATCTAAAATTGTTAATCCAAATTTACTAAGTAGTTAAATAGTCTAACTTATATATAATATCAAATCTCAATTAATATCCGATGTGGATCTTACAGTTCTTCCTAAAACACATAAACACCGAGGATTATCCACGTTAGAGAAACTATACTCATATTTAAACCACCCTCCATCTTGGTCAGTCAAAAAGTCATTCTTGTAGACAAATCTTTTTTTTACTCCTACCCAAATAATGGCACCGTCGTTGTGGACATATATTGTAAATTCTTGCATTACATTCACTTCATGCCAAGTCCCCTTTCTTGCGCCCACTGATCTGATATATACTTTCGATATATTTTTTTTTTGTCATTTAGTAAAGAAGTAAAGAAGATCTTCAATCGGGGAAAGCTTATCACTATTATATTCCTGCTAGACAATCCATGGTTCTTTGGCATACAAGTCACAGGTTGGCACCACACGCGCCATCTTCGACAGCAAGATACAATTTACTTTCGGATGCAGATATCAGCTTAGCAAAACCTTATCGGAGGGATGAAATACAAACCCATAAGGAAAATATGAAAATTCCTTCTTTACTTAGAAGGCTATTATTGTTATTTCTGCTGAATACCCAAGTTTTAAATGTTATCCTACTCTACTCTATGCCTTCAAGTTTCATCATCCTTTTAAAATTGTATGAATTATATGATGCTGACATGAAAGTTTTTGCTTCTATTTGTATATTCTAAAACTTAAAATACAATGAACAATCAACTTTAAAATAAGATGTACAGATACAGTTCAAAACTCTAAAAAATTATCTAAAATTTCAATTTTGTCCACTTAACATCATTTTTATGGATGAGCATGGGGTGGGGTAGGGGAGAGGATACATTTTCTATCCTCATCCCACATATATAATTTGTTCCCCATCCCCATCTCTGTGGAGATTCCCATTTTCGTGGGGTTCTCTAATTTCCATTTCAATTTTTTCTAAAAAAAAATATTAATATTAATTTTATTTAATTATTTGATCACAAAATATAAAAATAATACTTTTAATTTATATACTATAAACTAATAAAAAATGATATATTTATAATCCATAGAATTTAAAATAACTATTAATAAATTCACCTTCATTTTTTCTATTAAAAAAATATAGAATATCTCAAAATTAAAAAAAAAAGAAATTATTTTTTCTTATTGTAGCTTTATCTCGTCAAATAGCCTCCTCATAAGATTTAACCTACCATTCAAATAATTCAAATATAAGATAAGTATAATAATTCGTTTTGATATTATTCAACAAAAAAAAAAAAAACCAAAATCAAGCAATATAGGATATAGTTTTTTATTTACCTCATCACTCATATCCGAATACTCATAAAATGTGCAACACCCAGAAAGTGGAGTTGAGCAAGAATCTAATTTGAAAATAAATAATATGATTAGAATTTTTACAAATGAAAACATAAAATTTCATGAATTATATGTTTAGCATTGAGTACCTTTTAATTCAGTCCATAACTAGTCTTGTACACACATTAATGCTTCCAATATTTTAGGATAAAGCCTACTACGATGAGGACTCACAAATCTCCCACTTGTGATAAATGCATATTCTAAAGCTACGGTGGATACAAGAATAGATAAAATATCTCTAGCAAGCATTGTAATGTAGGATACTTAAATTGCACCTTCCACCAACCTAATATATCAAAATCCACTTTTCTTGGTATAACATGCTCCTCTAGATAATTATCAAGTTCTGTCTTAACATTAAGATCATCAAATTTAGAAGCAATATACATATCAAAGTTACTCATAGGATCCACCTCACCAAAAGTAGTAATCCCTAATTGTGAAGAAGCATCCACTATAGAGTCAAGTTGTGAACCACCATATTCACTCATTCTAGATTTAGAAGAATATTCAACAACTAATTCATAACAAAACTTTTGAATCCTACCAATTTCACTTTTAGCTCCATCATTGTCATAAAGAAAAGGAAAGTAGTATTCCAATAACCGAAGTATGTATCTAGGATCTAAGATAGTTGCCACACCCATAATATCATTAATTACAGACCAATATTTGTCAAATTTTTCTATCATCTTTCTTGCCATTGCTTGAATTACATAATTGCCACAACTAAGCTATTGCCTTAATAATAATCTCATCTCATAAATTTTGGGAAAACAAATATTGGCAGTTGGATATGTAGTTCCAGAAAATAATTTAGTTACATTATAAAACAACTTCAATTTTTCATAGACTTCCTTAGCAATTTTCCAATCTTGCTCAAGTGGAAGACATTTATACAATGGCTCCCGTTGCTTCAAATGAATAAAAACATCCTTATAACCTATAGCAACATTAAACATAAGATAAGTAGAATTCCATCTAGTCTTACAATCCAAATCTAATTTCTTACTAAATGGAATTTTTAACTGACGAATAATCTCTTCAAACTTTTCTACTCTTTTAGGTGTTGCTGTCCAATAGGAAACGCTATCACAAATTTTCCCAATGCCATCACCAATAACGTCTAAACCATCTTTTACAATTAAGTTCAATATGTGAGCCCAACAACGCATATGTAATAATAAAAACCCAACCAAAATGAATCAGATGATAATTTATTCGACAATAATGTGATAATTGAATCATTAGTAGTACAATTATCTACCATCATTGTTGATAACTTTAGGTCAATATTCCAATCCATCAAGCAATCACAAAGCACATCACAAAATACATCAGAAGTATGCGGGCAAGGCACATAAATGAACCTAAAAATATAAGTTAATAACTTAATAGGTTAAAAAAATGTAATTTTTCAAAGCAATTACTTTAAGCTATAGGATAAGAAAATTACCTCACAATTCGACTTTGCAAAATTCAAGATTCATCAATAAAATGGGTTGTGATAGCCATAAGTGATAGCCATAAAGCCTTTTTTTTTATTGCTTGAAGTCCACATATCTGTTGCGATTGCAATTTTGCTTTGATTCTTTTCTAGCAATTTCATTATTTTTAATTTCTCATATTCATATATTTTCAGTATGTCTCTTGTTATTGTGCGTCAAGAAACCACCTTAAACAATGCTTGAGGAGCACTAGTAAACTTTCGAAATCCATGGTGCTCAACCATGGATAATGGGTACTTATGTAAGATTATCATTGAAGCCAACTCTTTTCTTGCAACCTCTTCATTGAAAACATAATTCCCCACTGAAAATTTTCCATCAGTCTCTTTTTTTTCTCAAGAATGCTTGCCTTATATCTCTAGTTTTCCTCAATGGGCAAATTGCAAAATGATCATGCAAGTGCTTGGTTCCATTCTTAATTTCTCCTCCTTAGGCTTTGAGCAGTAATTACATATTGCTTTCTATTTGTCATTCACTTATTGCCTCTTGAAGTGATTCCACACGACTGATTTCAATTTCCTTTTAGCGCTTAACCTCAATTCTTCTTCATTTGGAGCTTGCGTTTCATTTTCTGGTGACAACTGCTCAATCGTAAATGGAGGTTGTTGGGATTGAATTTGTAGAAGTCATCTTTTGATTATATAAACAAAATTAAAAATAAATAATTAATAGTAACAACACTTGATTTAAAAAAAAATAATAGAAAATAATTTACAGGTCCAAAAATTCTAAAACTTTTATAAAATAAACTTCAATATTAAAACATAATCCCTATAAAATTTCAAGTCAAATAGAGACCAATAAGTCCCTCAAACTAACTGCGCAATCAAATTGGTCCAGTCATAATATTCAACTGACAGCAATTCGAAAAATAATATTTTACACCCATCCAAATGTACTGAAACGGTTCTAAATTATTTTTCACAAATATTAGACATGTAGAAGAACAATATATTAAAAAATCAACTTAACCAGAATTTTATAGAATTAATTAAAACTCATCAAATTTCCTGTTTGAAATAATACACAAAACAAATTTTTGTTTTAAAGGAAGAACAATTATAATATTTTGATTTATAAACAAATCACCAAATTCAAACAGCAAAAATTTAATTTTAACATGCCTAATATGTATTGATCAGAATAAACAAGTTAATTAAAAAAAGAGAAAAAATAAAAACCTTAAAAATTGAAGATTAATTGTTGCTGGACTATTGCAAACTAAGCATAAACTAAATGTAGCGTCATTGTTTGGGTAGGAGTAAAGAAAAGATTTGTCTACAAGAATGACTTTTTGACTGACCAAAATGGAGGGCGATTTAAGTAGAGTACAGTTTCTCTAATGTGGATAATCCTTGGTGTTTATGCGTTTTAGGGAAGAACGATGGTTCGGGTTCACGTTCTACCGCCGCCAATAGAAAAAGAACCCCGATTATGGCCAAGAAGAGGAAAGTCCAACATCTTCCGGCTTGCCCACCAAACCCCACTATTTCTTCTTTTGATAATAGTAGGTAAGAATCATCTAGGTTCTTTATAAGCGGAGTTGCTGTGCTGGGGAAGTTAGTTACAGAGAGAAGACAATGGGTATCAAAGGCCTAATCTATGGTTCTTTTGGCGTTTAGTGAAGAAGTAAAGAACATCTTCCATCGGTAAAGCTTATCACCGTTATATTATTGCCAGACAATCTATGGTTCTTTACAATACAGGTCATAGTCCGGCACTACACGCACCATCTTCAGCCGCAAGATACAATTTACTTTCGGATACAAATATCGGGGCAAGCAAAACCTCATCGGAGGGATGGAATACAAACCCGTCATGAAGATTACTGGTCAGGAGATGTCAATCTATATTTGGAAGAAGAAAAAAAAAAGAAAGGTTTTTTCAAGTTTGCTGGAGAACAGAAAGGAATTCGAAGTTGAAATTTGAAAAGCAGAGACTTGAGAATAGTATGGAATGAATTTTTATTTCCAAGTCGAAACCGTATTTATGGATTTCAGTTAAGTGTAAATGTTGGGTTACTAAAATACCCCCAAATATAAAAATTCCTTCTTTACTCAGAAGGCTATTATTATTATTTCCTCTGAATACCCCAGTTTTAAATATTATCTTACTCTACTCTATGCCTTCAAGTTTCATTCACCCTTTTAAAATTGTGTGAATTATGTGATGCTGATATGAAAGTTTTTGCTTCTATATGTGTATTCTAAAACTTAAAATACAATGAACAATCAACTTTAAAATAAGATGTACAGATACAGTTCAAAACTCCAAATTATCTAAAATTTCAATTTTGTCCACTTAACATTTTTTTTTTTTCCCAAGTTAGAACCAACAAATAATTATATACCCTCCAGCATTACCTAATTAAAATATCAAATCAATATTTCTGCATGACAGTGGAAAGTGCATATGCGGCCAGTAAAAAAAGTATCTACAAATAATTTTACAAGCGAAATGAGACCAGATATGTAATGGGGTGAAAAAGTATTAATTTAAGCTAGAAAAAGAAAAGAAAGAAAGTTTTTGATTTTAATGAATATAGTAACTTTAGTTTGAATGCTTTTATTGACTGGATGTTGACCTGAAATCTCCATTGCTCCTTTACTTACATTTCAATACAGCGAAAGCCAAAGTCCTGCAATCTACCGTAAATTCTCCATCTTCAGGAAAGGGATTCATGTCTATTCCTTTCCACGAGTCAACAAGGCACAAGACTTGCACAAGACAATTCTGAAATAAGTTTGATAACAATTTCTAGAC
Organism: Croton laevigatus; assembly: GCA_949640765.1. Lineage (NCBI taxonomy): Eukaryota > Viridiplantae > Streptophyta > Magnoliopsida > Malpighiales > Euphorbiaceae > Croton > Croton laevigatus. The sequence continues at coordinate 6,929 of CATIWJ010035587.1, read as the reverse complement.
TGAAAGTAATCTGTAACAGCCAAGGATCGATCCAAAAAACCATCTTCAGTGAGGTTTTCCCTGCCAGAAGCAAGGTTATTGATTTAACAATTTCACAAAATGACTTATGCTAGACAAAGACATTAAAAAATCGTCCATCGTTGTCCAGAAGATTTCAGTTTCATCGAACATTATTAAAAGCAGCAGGCAAGGCCAAGGTGAAAAGGGAAGATATTTGCAAGAATGAAAATAGTAAAATAGAGAAGGGGAGGTTAAGTGGATGGAATCGCTCTTGCACAAGACAAACAGTTTGGAAAAGAGTGAAATTGCTTATTGATTCAGATGAAACAGTCAAGTTTTCCTCAGTTAGAATTTGTCTAGAAACCAGAAGATCAAACAGGTAACTCTTGAATTGACACACGTCATGAAGAAAACAAACTTTACTTGGAATAGCAAATGGGCAGATTATCCGGCTTGAATTCACTGTGAATTAAGCCAACTTTATGTAAAGTTTCCAGCATGTAGAGCATCTCTACTGTGTAATAAATGCTTAAAACCTCCTCCATGGACTTCCCAGTGACTGCATAAGAATTTATGACATCCTACAGAAGATTATATCCAAGAACTTGTATTCAATATGACTTGCAAAACAAGTAAAAGTAGATACATATGGAAGCAAACTTACATGAAGTGTTCCATGAGAGAGGTAGTCGCGGACAAGTATGCTATAGTCGGAATAAACATGCATTCCATGAGCAAAACCAAAGCATGACCTCTGATAGAGTTTCAAAATGCCAATATTGATAAAAGTAATCTTCTTTAGACTAAAAATTTGTGAAATGTAATGAAAAATTTAAGCATGTATACTTGCTTGTCTGATATCCGTTTATCAATTTGACGATAAATGAAAATTTTCCAGGGGAAAGGAGGCTTTTGTATCTGCAAGATATCTGAGCCGAAAATCAAATAAACAATCATTTCTTAGGAGAGGAGAGGAGAATAATTACCTTTAATGCGACAACATCATCAGGAATATTGTTGATACAGTATATGCTTAAAAAAACCACACTGACCAGCACAACCCTTAATATGGTACTCCTTTCCACCTTTAAAATCAGAATATAGGTAATATAAAAAAAAAAAATGTGAATCAGTCAGTCTCTTTCAAATTGAGATGAAACTTTCAAAAAGGAATCAAGTTCTTCCATGGAGAAGATCAACTAGCAAGATCTGTGTTCCTAGTAAGGGTATGCCTCCGTCAGATTTTCCAGATTGATTTACATATCTGCATTATTGTTACCAGCCAAAATATGCTTCTAAGCACTTAAATGTAAATATATTAGCTTAATAAGTTTTTCTCCCATCAACTAATTAAAATCTCAGTGGTTGAGATAGTAGGAAAGTGACCACTTCGAAACAATGCAAGCAAACACAATGGAGTTCCTAAAGTTTTTGTCATTTCTTATCTATGAGTATAGCACTTGCTCGCAATGAAAATAGAAAATCTTCTAACAAATTTAGCTTAATACAAAAACAAAGTTCTAAGAAAGAAGATGGTGTAAGATAGAAACTTTTACCAAAATTTAAATATTGAGGAGTTTCTCCCATTTTTTGTTTATTCATAACAAAAGTGAATCAAACATCATGCAAGTATTTTCTTCCAACTGATTTTTGAAAATAGTCAGGAAACACCTTTACTCACATCTAAAGCATAAATTTTAATATTTTTACCGGAGATTATATGCTTCAAGAAAGACAGAAAACTCCAAGTTTAGGATATCTATCCATATATAAAAATGAGAATCACCTATTAACAATCTTATTTCTTGATGCTTTTCCTGGAGAAGACAATTCCACTTTCCCAGGGTATGCTTTGTCAGTTGAACAATATCCCTAAAACAAGAGCAAAGAAACATCATGCTGCTAAGGTGGTTGATGAAGAATAATGAAAAGGGTAAAGGTAACTATGTTTTCTACATCATATTTCTTCATTTGAGGCTTTATCATTTTCCAAAGCTCTTCCATGGTGTAGGGAGACCATGGATCAATGTATTTTGTCCCAATTGCAGTGGAATCAACACATCTACCTGCAAGAGCAAGAAGGCAACAGTAATTGAACAAACCAGTGCTTCAACCTAAAAGTGTGTTGCTCAAAGGTAAAAGAGCCAGTACTAACTAAACCAATTATTTGCTAATTATATTGCTGTCATGATGCCTAAGTGAAGACATACTATTATGTCATGTTAAGGCTATTTGGTAAACAAAGACATTCGTAAAAGAAGCAATTGCCATATACTAAAGTAAATAATAGCCAAAATTTAACTACCTGTAGAGACTATTGAATGAATTGTGAAGAAAAAGACGCATTCATATGTGTTCATATCTAAAAGTAACTACAAACAGAAATCAACACAATAACCTGCAGATATTGTTTAAATTAACTTGAATATGGTAACATTTTGTCGAATCAATAAAAGAAATTGGAGGAGAAAATCAAGCAATGCAGATTGCTTTCGTCAGTGATTTGCATAGCTTTCTAAGTGAACATGCATAGACATGCTGTCTAAAAATAAAGTATGTGCTCCTTTCAACCTTCCTAGGGGTTTGACTTTCCTGTTATGCCAATATGATAACCAAGAAATTAATTTCCATCTTAAAAAGAGAGAACCAAGATAAAATCCAAATCACTTGTAAAAAATACAAAGGCAAACTAGAGAAAAGACACATTAAAATGCCCATCTGACAGACCGTATGTGAATTCTCTTTGGCTTCAAGAAGACCAGCATGCTCATAAAAGAAAAGGTGATCAATACATATAGCATTCTCCCCAGTTTCCTTGAAAGCCAACTCAAAGTCATCATACCTTTCAACTACAGTACCCAACAAAAAAGAATTCATTAACCCATCTAATAATCCAACTTCATAGCAAAGTAAGCTAATGACTGAACTAACCCATTAACAATACAGAATCTACACAAACAATGGAAATTTTTTTTAACATTAACAGTACGTCTCAAGCGGCAAAACCTAATTAACCAATCAAATAATTAAGAACCCAAAATAAAACAAATGATTTTTTGAAAGAGAAAATAAAACAAATAATTAATTAACAAAAACCCACCGAAGTTTCCAAATTAAAGATTGAAAGCGGAATCACACTAAACAGAAACTAAAAAATCTCAGAGCAAGTGAAGCAGCAATAGATTCAGAGCAAAAAAATTACGTAAAGAAGCCAAATCTTGAGAAATTTTTTGTACAGGATATTGTGCTTGAAAGCCTTAACACAATCAGCTACAAGATTATTGAAATGAGGACCGAAGCAATTGTTATCAAGTGCAGACTTGATTGACCTGAAAAATCACCACCGATTTCGTTTTCGTCAAATTTGAAATCACTTCGAAATGGGAAACCCAAATTAATGGATAAAACAGAATTGGGTAAGCATTCTACAACAGCCATGGAAAAAAGGATATTGATCAGAAGAAACGTCTCTCAACTTTGTCGACCAGACGCTGATACGGGTTTTTTGCAGGCAGCAAATTTGCAATGTTGAACTGTAGGTGGACACAGAAGGTGAGAGAGAATAAGAAATGAAGTGGGTAAATGCTTTTTTTGAATGTTTAAATTCGCCCAAAATTGAAGTTCCCTTACAAATTTTATTATTTACGATATTTATTTTTTGACTTTCTATAGAATTAATATCATCGGCATAGAAGTATTCTTATGGAGAATCGTGCGTTACCTGTGGGTGCTAGAATTGAAAGGAGATTGGATGTATAATGCCGTTTGTGGTGAGGAGGAAAATGATGAACAAGAGATGTCAGTTGGCAAGGCAGTTCGGTTCAGCTCAATTTTGGCCATCAGAATTGATGCCATTCCAGGAGTCACAGTAGCACAGATCTGGAATAACATCACTTGCTAATGAGGGGAAACTGATCGCCAGGATGGTGCAAATCCTATGGCAAATTGGAAGATCTTCAGGGGAACAAATGGGGGTGTGGAGGAAATATTGAGAAATGCCTACCATGGAATTCAGAGAAAGTATGGAAGGGAATGATTCTGCTGAAGCTCAACAAGCATCAGAAACGCAGGAGTGGAATCCACCAATCCTGGGGGGGTTATTAAAATTAATATGCAACAAATGAATAGAGGAGGCATTTCATTAATTGCAAGAGACGGGGATAAAAATGTTTGCTGCTGGAAAGTTAAACAAATACCAAAGCAGACAAAAGGGGTTTCCTGAAATCTGATTCCAAAGAAATCATCCAAATGATCACCTGAATGCTCTTTGCTGGTAAATGATATTGTTGAGGAAGTTAGTGGGCAATCTACAGCAAGTCCACTTCTGTTTGTTAGAAGACATATAAATACAGCTGCTCAGCTCGGAGGAGTTTAGATATCAGTTTAGCCAAGTGAATTTCGAAAAAAAAAAATTTATATATATATAACCTGCATAGGAGTGATGATTAACTCTCAGTAAAGTTTAATAACCATCTTCATAGCAAGAAGACCAGCATATAAACAAAGATTGATCAATGCCATAAAGCATTCTCTCCAGTTTCCTTGAAAGCCATTTCAAAAGTCATCTATACCTTCCAACTACAGTCCCCAACATGAATTTATTAATCCATTTAATAATCATCTTCATAGCAATCGCAAAATTAACCCACTAATAATAGAAATTTTTGAACATTAACAGAACACTCATGCAGCAAAACCTAATCAAATAATTAAGGGTTTTTATAGTTACGGTAAAACCACACCCTTATAGATTTCAGACTAGTTATCCGTGAGTTCAAGTCTTTCAGGGATTTAAATTATTATTATTATTTTTTATAATACGAATGCGAAAGGGATTTGGATTTTAACAGTATTGTGGATAACTATAAATTATCAGATTAAACTAAAATACCCCAAAACGTAAAATATGTTTCTTTCCTCGCAAAGGTTATTATTGTTACTTCCTACGTTTGAAATATCTTGCTAATCTACATCATACTAAAAATAGCATATGATAAATAAAATTTACTTATATAATTTTTTTTCCCACAAAGATCATTGACTTAATTTTGAAAAATAAAATAAGACCATGCAAATTTTTAACTGAAAAATCTTCACTTTTCTCATAATGAGAGCTTCATTTCATATGATGAAAATTTCTTTCAAATTCTTAACATTTTAGTGATTCTACTTCAGGACATTTTCCCATTTAATTCTAATTAATTATTTTAAACTTTTATATTTAATAAATAACTCTTCTCTTCTGCCTAACACAGTCATCCCAATTGCACCACCAAGCATGAAAATATTGATGGGACTAAATTTCACCTATAATACATAAATTTTGCCGATATTAATTTAATGGTTTCTACACTTTATCTTTCTTCACAATCAGTGAATTTTATATAAATTTGAACATAACAAATTTCAGCGTCGTGACAGATAAATTTCACGTGAAGTACTTGGATTTTGAGAGTTTTAACACATTAATTTTTAAACTTCAAACTTTTATTTAAAAATAGTTATACTTGAAAGGAATTTGCATAGATTTCGTTTTTGCAGGGACTAAACTAAAAAAATTAAAACTATGAGGATTTTAAATAAAACTAATTTAAAATTATGTAGTATTATTTGAATTGGTTTATATATTTTAGGGACCAAGCTAGAAATATAAAATGGAACCCATTTTTCTTCGTCTCTTTCCTCTGCCATTACCGTCGTTGATTTTGAACTACCGCCGCCGCTGTTTCTGAGCTCAGACCGATGTGATATGGCCACCGCTCGAACCGCCTCCTCACGGCAAGTCCAACGATGTAAGCTTTGTCGACAATCGGTGACCGGAGGATTGAATTTAAACTAGGTCGGATTGGGGGCTGAGCGAGTTGCAATACTTTCCGGTAATTTTTCAGCGGTTTATGACGGTCCAAGGATATGATTAGGTTACTCTTTCTGTTCTCTTTAATTTAGTACAAATATTTGTGATATTCATTTGTGTTTTTCTGCTTTGACTTTTCCAGCAAAAATTCTAATTGTGTTTTATATTTTTCTACCGATTCTATTTGGTTCAACAGAGAATGATCGTATTTTTGGAATTCTCGTAGCACTACGGTTGATGATCAATTTCGGGTAACTTTTGGGGTAGTGGCGGGCACTAAGCAGCCGTGCTATTAAAGAAAGATGGTGGCTAGCAATGGCGCTGTGAAGGTGGTTGTGGTTAGGGGTGTAAACAAGCTGAGCCGAGCAGTGGCATGCTCGAGTTAATAGAGCTCACGCTCGGCTCGTTTATTTGGCGAGCATAAAATTATGCTCGTGAGCGGCTCGATAATAAACGAGGCGCTCGAGCTCGAATGCTCGTTTATCAATTACTAAAAAAATAATATAGCAATATATCAAACACAAATTCAGATTACTCAAACATAAATATATAATAATCTTAAATTATAATTTAAAACAATACTAATAAAATAATATAACAAAATAAGAACAAGTTCAAATTGAACAACGATAATAAGCATAATGAGAAAAGGGAGGAGGGCGAGACAGTGAGATGAATAGGGAGGAGCGGCTGGCACTGGTAGATAGGGATTAAGAAAAGTTTGTAAAATTTGGTTAATCTTTTGGTTTATAGGTGGGTATTCATGAGCCGCTCACGAGTGTGCTTGTATATAGCTAATTCAAACATGCTCGCGAGCCAAGCTCGTAACCTCTCGTTTATAAACGAGCTTGAAAATTGCGCTCGCGCTCGACTCGTTTATCTAACTAGCGAGCTAGAACGAGCATTTAACGAGCCGCTCTGCTCATTTACACCGCTTGTGGTTGCTGGTAGGATTCATTTGAAGAAGATGAACGCTATTACAAAGTAGTCCCTAAATTTATGAACTAAATCAAATAGCATAGAATTTTTGAATTTATTTATCTAAAGTCTCCATAGTTTTATTTTTTTCCAATTG
>CATIWJ010035583.1:0-18392 GCA_949640765.1 Croton laevigatus | reverse complement strand
CACCAAAAGTCTTTATTTTAATTTATTTGTTTTTACATTTTTCTACTAATTCACATGGTTTTGTTTGCCATTTGATTTAAATTTTAATCAATTCTTATCATAATTTGTCCCTTAATTATTCTGTAAATAATTGGTGAATTTACATTTAATTTAACCTTAATCACACTTAATTTTGAATTTCATTTATACGGGTTTATATTTAGTATACATTGGTTTATTATTGTTTATTGGTTTATTATATTTTTACTAAAGGTTTATGGGTTTAATACGTGGTTACGGTGGTTTATTCTTTCTCTTACTTATTGTTGATAAAATTCATAGACTAATATTAACAGACAAAATTCATACTTAACTATATTTATTTATATATATATCAGTCTAATATTTTTTTACAGTCCGTAAATTTAATATGAAAATTTTCACTTAATCTAATATTATTACAATTTAATTCTTTATTCAAGAATTATAATTTTTCGGCTGTTACATGTATGGTATAAAGGCTATAATGGAATTTGATTTAGGCAATTGAGAAAAAAAAAAAAAGGCTCAGATTAGGCTGGTTTTTCCATAAGACTTTGAGAGAGTTATGTGGGCTTTACTCTGGGATCAAGCTAATAAACTAGACTCTGAGGAAGCATTTTTTGATATTCACATTCTGTTGATACATATCTTGCTTCTTCATCAATGTATGGTTTAAATAGCCTGTGCCTTTGTTTTCAAATGGTTGTTCTTATTCCATATCCACAAAATAAGAAGATAAGCTCTTGAGATGATAGTTTACTAATTTGCTTTAAATGTGTCGTTTGTTAGGTTTTTTATGGTTTAAATTTCATGTTTGTTAAGCATTGGTGGCCACATACTCTGTTTCCGTGGTGGATAAGGCAACGGATGCTTGTTTCTTACTAAACTTTTGGTTGGAGTCAAATGATTGCCAAATCAATGACCAAATATGGGGACATATCGTTGATGGCAAATATAACAAAGTATGTTTCAATTGAAAGAATAGAGAATATAAGCTAAGGTATTGAAATAGCATTGGTAAATAGGGGATTTGTTGAAAATATATGAGAGAGTCATATAAACAGTCAAACTAATTGACTGTTATAAGCTAATGTTAAAGTATCCATTTCCAACTTTTTGGAAAACTTGTTTTATTCCTAAAACATGCCATCCTATATATGTAGATGGCTGAGCTTTTAAGCCATAAAACTTCTCAAAGCTTGTTTGACCAACAGTTAAGCAAAACCCTAAAAGAATCCAATTTAAAAAAAAAATAAAATTGACCCATTGATATATTTTTTCAGACAAATTGTTTTTTGTTAATAGGAATTAAGATATAATAGTTGTTATATCCATTTATGAAATGGACCTTGAATTGAGCCCGAGTTATCCTAAGCAAAATCGTCGGTTGTAGCCAATAATCATTATAGCCATGTTGCAAGATTTTATAGTCTGATTATGGTTGGATATTGTAAAATGAGCCAGTATCGTTATTTTTATTCATAGTATAAAAGGTTGACCAAGACCTCCTAGAGTGGGATACGACCTTTGGAGAGGGCCAAGATATAAAGACAGTAAATAATCTTCATAACTTGAGACATAACTAGATAAATGATACGTGATACACATGGAGGTAGTCGCTTAAGATAGATAAAATTGGAAAGCAAAGGCCATGGAGCATATGTTGTTCGGTTACTAGCAAATGTGTTTAGGAAAGAAAGTGTTTCGGTTATATGTTGGCTAGAGGGAATTTTTTTTATAAAAAAGGGCTACTAACAATGCAAATACCGAAGTTGGAATGCAGTTCACCCACAAAATCAGAATAGTCGCATCCAGTACAATTATCAAGCTCATGATTTTATGAGGCATGTCGATGGCCAAAATTAACTTTTAAGTAAGCGGCCATTTCGTGACATCCTTTGGCGTAATGTAGGGAAGAATTTCATTTGTAAGGAAAGACGACTTTTTAAGGGTGATCGATTCCGATTATGGGTCGATTCCTACATAGAACAGGAACCAGAACTAGAACTGATGTACCGGTTTCTTCGAAAACTGGAACCAAACCAAAGTCTCGGTTTCGATTCGGTTCTTATTTTTCAGTTTCGTTTTTGGTTATGGTTTTAGGTAGAATCATGAGTTTTTATAAAGTAATAATTTTCAATTTTTGTTTTGAACGTGTTAATAAAAAATTAATTTTCATTTTAAATAAATATAAATTCGAAAAGTTATTAAATGTTCACCAATAACCTAATATATATAAAAGTATATATATATATATATACTTTTACTTATAAAGGTTTATGGTTCTGGTTCTAGTAAGGAACCAGAACCAGACGAGTTTAAAAAATTTCAATTTTAGTTTCGGTTCTGGTTCCTTTAAAGTTGTTCTTTACGATTCTCGTTCCGATTTAGAGGCCCATGAACCATGCGTAGCCCTAGGAATAGGACTTTTGTAGCCTCAAGTCCTTTAGGATATTTCTTAAGAGCAAGGTTATATCTCTCGCATCTCGAATTGTCTATTTTTAGAATCACGTTAACGTATTTTAGAGTAAAAATTTCTATCTCGAAGTCAAGAGGCGAGACGAAAAGTTTTATTCTATTTCTTAAATCACACGTTGTTTCAAATGTTACCTAGGTTGAATAAGTAAAACATTAAATGACTTGGACTAAAATAAGACTTATCATAAATCCATTTCGGAAATGGGTCTTAAATCAGACCCAAGCCATTAAGACTAAGATTGTTGGTTGTAGCCAACGACCATTACAACCAGATCAGCAACGATGAATATAAATTTAAATTTATCTATATTTGACAATTTATGCATACATTCCAAAAATACATTATAAATTTGCATTTACATATTTTACAAAATTATATTACCTCTCTATTTTTCATTTCTTTACATTTCAAAAGGTATTATTAGATTTAAGTTTGGTGTTGATAGTTTGATGTATTGGGTTAGGTAGATCAAAGTATGTTTAGGTTAGTTATAAAATATGAATCCTGTAGTTTAATTATATATAAATAATATTTGAATCTACCTAACCTAACCTAACCCATCAAACTATTAACACCAAATTTAAATCTAATCATAACATTTGAAATATAAAGAAATGAAAAATATGAAGGCATTAGATTTTATGAATTCAAATTATAATCAATTTTCTAGCGCCAAACTAATTTTCATGCTGATAATAAAAATAAATTTAATTAAAAAATAGCAACGGTTAATTTTGGAAATCCCTAATTTTTATTTTATTTTTGAATTTAAGATTAGCAAATGAAATTGGACCCAAAAACCCAAAATCAGACAAGTCCACTGAGCAGAATAGTACAGAGAGTAACAGAGTGGAGTCAATCGTGATATGTATGCTCTTTCTCAGGTCTGATTTCCTTATTTTGCCTCCAAAACATTTTTCAGGTTTGCCGCGTGAGTGTGCGAAAATTTTCCAAACAGCCTCCCCGCTTTCAATTTTCGCATCAAATTTTTTTGAACCCCGCCTTTCTCCCATCTCTCAATTCCAGCCCGCCCTATTCTCTAAAATCCCTAAATCACACTCTCTTCCCAACTTCAAATCCCACTCTCTTAGATCTCTGCTCTTCTTTCTTTCTACCACAACTTCTCTCTACTTAGGGTTTTAATCTCTTTTCTTTCTTTCGTCGATTTCCCTGCTTCCATGGCCAGCGAAACCCTAGCGGAGAAGAAATCCAAGGAGGAGGCTACGCTTCCGGACAAGGCCGACCCCAAACCTAAGGTGGATAAAGACCTGCCGGACGAGAAGGTCAAGGACACGGAAGGGAGTACAGAAACTCCTGAGAAAGACGGTTCTAAGGTCAATGAAGAGCCTGAGGAGAAAGATGATGCTGACCAAAAAGATGAAGAGGAAGAGAAGGCTGAGGTAGATAATAAGGAGAAGGAAGATGATGCAGGAGAAGGAGAAGTGGAGGGAGAGGAGAAGGAGGAAAAAGAAGAAGAGGAAAGCAAGAAAGCTAAGCGAGGTAGCCGAAGAGGTTCTACCAAGAAAGAACAGAACGACTCCAAGAAGAAGAGTCAAGAATCTTCAGAGAAGAAACAAAGTAAAGATTCAATTGACAAGAAAGAGAAAGAGCCTGTCACGCCTGGCAGTGAGAGGCCTACAAGAGAGAGAAAGATGGTGGAAAGATACTCCGCACCGGAGCCAGGGAGATCAATCAGCAAGCCGCTGTCTATTGAGAAGGCAATTCACTTGATTTCTTTTCTTTTGAATATTTTGAATTGAGCATAGGAATTCAATTGGAATTTGTTTGATCAAATCCGGTGTTGTGATATTGCAGGGTCGTGGCACACAGCTCAAAGATATCCCAAATGGTACACTCTTTTTCTTTTTTGGTGTATTCACGCATGTATACCGTTCTGTATGCTATCAAGTGCTGCTAATGTTTCAATTGACAATTGATATTTCATGCCTTACCGTTTGGTTAATTCGTTCTTATATGAGATGGGTTGGGTATCAAGGTTTGCTTGTTCAATTACTGATATTTTTCTTGTTTCACTGATTGCTGCTTCTTTTTACGACTTATATCTGGATTTTTTTTCTTCTGCCCATTCAAATACTTTTTTTTATTGAAGCATGTAGGATTTCTCATTATTAGAACCATATGCACTTGTAGTCCATTCTTTTTTTTCCTGAGCATTGTTATTGTGACAGGTTCACACCAATTAAGTTTCAATACAATAAAATATGTTATGAGATAAGCCTAATTTATGCCATCTTAGTCACCCTAGTATAAAGAATTTCCAGTGACTTGTGGAAAAAGATCAATTTTTACAAACAACTTGCACTACGGCACTGTCTATCATTCTAGTTCTTTCTTTGGTGCTTGTTAGACTTTATGAATTTGATTAACCTGAGGAGGAACTGATTGTTTGTGAAAATGAGAAAATGAAATCGTTGCCCCCTTTTGCAGAAAGTAGGATTTGGTTTTGATTATCTTTCTCTCTCTCTCTCTCACGCACACACAATTTTCAGTTTGCTGGAGGACTACTCCAGCAAATGAATGAACTAACGGTTATGATAGTACACAAATCAAAACAATGGTTGTTAGCTTTTATTGACACTTGATGAAACTTGGGTGATTTTGCTTTTGCTGGATTAGAATGTTCAGGGAAAATGCATTGTGAAATCAGAGCGTGACTTTCAATCAGCTAATGTCAACAACTCTTTCGTACTATTTAACCTGCTCTGTGATTCACTTGCCCGGATGCAAAACTCTATTCTGTTGTGATGAACTGATGATTTGAGCCCTCTAGATTTAGCCCTTACAGTTAGTGTTAGTATGGATTTCTTTTAAAATTTTGTACAACAAATTTTCATGTGTATAAAAAGGGTGGAGGATGTCTGATGTTGTCATCCTAATGGAAAAGTGCCATGGATGATGTAATAGGTAATTCAACTTTGTTGTAATGGCAGACTGTTCTATTCTTTTTGTCTGATTTTGTGAACTGTTTCAGTGGCTTTCAAGTTGTCCAAGAGAAAACCTGATGACAATCTGCAGTTGCTTCACACTATACTTTTTGGAAAGAAAGGAAAGGTGCTCTGCAAACATGGACTTGTTGGGTGTATTTCCAGGCGGAATGGGTTTTTGGCCTGCACCTTTTTTCTATTAATTCTGGAATAGAATACAAAGTGCATGGCTATTAAATTCACTCTGTGGAACAGAAGCCCCCTTTATCTTTTGCTGTAATTTTTCTTACTTTACTATTGATTATTTGATTACCATCAACTAATTATGTTATTCTTTCAGGCACACAATTTGAAGAAAAATATAGGCCAGTTTTCAGGCTATGTCTGGACCGAGAATGAGGTGTTTTATCCTTGGCTACAACTTCAACCTTTCATATATTTTTACCTGCTGGAACTTCAAAACTTCTTTCAATGTATTATTTTTCACGGAAACTGCATTTATTTTTTCACAGTAGGATTTGATTTGCGATTCAGTGATGAAAACTGCTGTTTGCTAAACTATTATTCACCTTTGGAACTTTTCTTTTGATTGATTGATTGATGTCATTGCAGGAAAAACAGAAAGCAAAAGTGAGAGAAAAACTTGACAAGTGTGTCAAAGAAAAGCTGGTGGATTTCTGTGATGTGCTTAATATTCCAATAATTAAGGCAGTTGTGAAAAAGGTTAGTAGCATGAAACAAATTTCTGAGTTGTGTGATTAAATTTCATTCCCACAATATAATTGCTTATTTGCGATGTGTGTAGGAGGAACTCACCGTGAAATTGTTAGAGTTTTTGGAATCACCACATGCCACAACTGAGGTTTTGCTTGCTGAGAAGGAACAGGTTTCTAATATGTTCTAACTGGATGGCTCTATTGTAGAATATTAAGGCAGTCTTACATTGTTGAATTGATAGTTGATGAAATTTGGTGCTCATTGTAATTTCAGAAAGGTAAGAAGCGAAAAGTCTCTTCAAGCAAAAGCTCAGGAGAGGCATCAGTCACACCAGCCAAGGTTTGTGCAGTATATATATGCTTTATATAATGCTCTATTAGTTGAGAACTCTGGATGTACATTGATATCCAATGCTGAACACTGAAAATGCATCTTCTGAATTGTTTCATTGCCTTTCTGTGATTTCCTTAATAATCTTGTCCAAAAATTCTGTTTTGTTTTTGAATTACTAGCTTCTTATCATCTTGTTCAGTGATTTTGGCCACATTTTGTAATCGTAGTGAACTTATTTTCATGTTTTAATCATGATTTCTTCTGATAATTCCCTGTTTTTATTTGATGCATATTGCTTTTGTACTGTTTCCTACTTTTAGTTTGGATTTTGTGAATTCTGATACAGATTATATCAAACTGTCAGTTATGGTAGTATTGTTATTCTTTGTTTACTGTTCAAATAAGGAGTATGTGTTTCACCAGTTTTTACAAAATAATGTATTATTTATGTTGCCCCCACTAAAACATGCTTTTTGAATCTCATATATTTTAAATGGCATAATATGCATGCACAAAGATATGAAACATTTTCACTGTTGATATATTATGTGCTTTATGTGCAATGCTCTCTGTTAATTGTTTTGTATGTGCTCATAAGCAGGCATCATATGTCAGTCATATTGATGATTATTGGTTTTCAGCTAGGGGCATGTTCTTGCTATGTGTTGTCTTGTTTCTTTTGGTGAAAGCACTTCAGTAGTTAATATCTTCTTCCTTTTTTTTTTTTTTTAAAAGCTGAAAATATGTTGATGCATGTTGTTTTGTGCAGCTTTCCCATGTTGGTGCTTTTCCTTGTATTATGTTGTAGGTTTTAGTCCACAAATTCATCTCTATTCTGCTATTTGTTCTTCATCTTTCCTGGTCTGATTTGTTTTCAATATAAGAGGAGCTTGCAATTAATGGTTAATTGTTGTACTTTGCTTCATAGAAACAAAAGCGAACACCTCAAACTGGAGAAAAACGAAAGCATTCATCAAAAGCTGATGAGGATGAGGATGAAGATAAGAACGAATCACTGGATGCTAAGAGCGTTAAAGATGAGTCTGAAGAAGATGATGATGGCAGAAATGAGGAGATTCCAAAAGAAGATAGTGGTCATGAGGAGAGCAAATCAGAGGAAGAAGAAGATGAACCTAAAGAGGAGAAACCTAAGAAAAAGGCATCCAAAAAAAATAATAAAGAAAGTTCAGGGGCTAAAAGCAAGGACAAAGTTACACCTGGCAAGAAGAGCACAACAAAACCTGTGAAAAGTCCTGCAAAATCTGCAAAAAAGTCTTCTGCATCATCGTCAAAACAAGACACTGATGGAACTTCAGGCACTCTTAAATCCAAGGGATCTTCGTCTAAGAAACAGAAAGTTGAGAAGGAAAGTGTTCCTGCTAAGGAAAAGAGCTCGGGCAAGAAACAGTCAGGAAAGTTGCCGTCAAAGGCTTCCGCGAAGGATCAAGGTATACTACATAATGTTAATTCTTAATGTTGAAGTTCCTAGTTTCTACTCTAGGGAAGTACTTGTAGGAGGGGGAAATATTGAATCAATGAATTCATGAATTGTTTTGTATTTAGCCTTTGTATATTGAATTAGACATTACTATTATCACTGTGTGGCAGTAATTATTGAGTTGTCACGATGGTTTTGGAGTTGGAGGTTTTGAAAAATGGCCGTCTTTCTCGTCTCTGTGGTTCATGAAATTATACTCTGTTTGATTAAGCTTTTTTTTTTTTTTTTGGCATTGGACGATTAGGTAAAGCCAAATCTGGCAAGAAAACCAAGTCAGAGCCCACTAGAGAGGATATGCATGCAGTGGTAGTAGACATTCTGAAGGAAGTGGATTTCAATACTGTAAGTCCTGTCTTTTGCTTGGCTTTGCATAGTTTTAAAGTTAAAAGTAATTTTCATTAGTTGCTTCATCTGAAAATTTGCTATTTATGTTAATTTGCAGGCAACTTTATCAGATATTCTCAGGCAACTTGGTATGTTTATCTTTTATTATTGTTTAAGTGTTAATGAACTTCAATTCAACTGCACTAATGACATAATTGTGTTCATATCAGGTACCCACTTCAGTGTGGATCTAATGCATAGGAAAGCAGAGGTGAAGGATATTATTACTGAGGTTATAAACAATATGTCTGATGAGGAGGATGAAGGGGAGGAAACTGATGACAATACTGATGCTGGTGGTGATGCAGACAAGGATGGAGATGGTGATGATGATGCCTAGTTCATTTCAATCTGGTTTAACAATTTCAAACATACCTTATGCCATGTAATCTTTGGAGATCATCTTCCTGGAGGGTTTTCAACAACAATTATGACAAACCCAAAATCACAGCATGGCTTGAATGATCATCTGAAAGAAAATATCCGCACAGGATCTGTATGTACCATATGCATTAGTAACTCACAAATAGTGTTGCACTGACCTTAAGTTTTAGTAGTTTTCTACCCCAGTCCCCTCTTACTCTGAAACCTGTTCACCTTTCTAATGAAGTTTGTGTTTTAGATGTATTTAGTTACTGTTCTCAACATGAGTAGGGAATGATTTTTGTTTATTTAATTTAATGAAAAATCTTGATGTTATTTGAAAAGCGTGCTTTCAAAGCATTACTAGCTACTTTGTTGTACTTGTTAGTTGTTGCAGTTGAATAATAAATTGGCCTCTATCATTTGTTTGGATTTTTGTAACTTGTCTATAATTGTGATTGATCAATGGTACTTGTAAAGTCTTTTATCATCACTGCATGTGGAATTCGATATCCATTAAGGGCAATGTTACTGTGTTTAGTAATTATCGTTCAATTGTGAAATTATTGCATGTCATCTTCCATTGGTGAACATAATTATGATCGCATCAACGATTATTAGAACCTCATGTAATTAAAGCTATACTTCGGGTTATTGCAGTGGTCTACATATGTGATTTGACAGTACATAAGCTCTTTGTATGGGCATGATACCATGAAGCAGGCTTCAGTTAGTGTTTGGTTTCACTATTATTCTTTTGGCCAGTGTTGTTTATTGCTCAGGTCTACAGCAGCTCTTCGATTGGGTATGAAACAGGCTTCAGTGTGTTTTGGCTTGGACTGGATTACTTGAAGTTTGTGACTTTATGAGCGAGTTCAAGAGGGTAGTGAGATTTTTTCTATTATTATCGTTATTTATTTATTGCCAGATAGACTTGCTGAAAATTATCCCCTATTTGGGTGCTGTTGCATGGCTAAGCTTGATTAGAAAGGTTCTGGGTAAATGTTTATACGGGTTTCCTAGCAGTATACAATAGTATGTTGTAAATAACCGTTTGTTGAAATTATTTCCTTATTTATTTTTGTTTAGATAAGATTGTCGTGATATATATTCTAATAATCAATTATGTTCTTGTCTTAATTCGAATTTATTATTGATTTGAGTGATTAACTGGCTGTCGTTTCATGTGAAGCCATATATTTGCAAGTTGCTATGTACTGGATGTCTCGTAATTTTCAAGTCAATCTGCTACTGGATTAGGATACATGAAGTTGCTTGTAGAAGATTGTATCCCTATTCAATCGCAATGAAAAAGTAAGATGATAAAGTTTCAACCAAGGATAAAATTTCTTTTGTAATTTTGGCTTTTTATTGCATAAACCATTGCTAACTTTAGGGGTTAAGCAAATAATAGTGCTTTTCCCTTTGCAAGTTTAAGGTTTGCTTGTCAGATTATACAATCGTCAGATGCCCAAAAGTTGGATCAGAATTATGTTCAATCAAGCGGTATGAAAACACTAATTGAGCAATTCCAGCTTATACACGTTTTTGACGTTGATACTTGGATTGTTTAGTCACACTTTGGTCATAGACTCGTTCGTAGGCTCTGTGTGATTCAAATCTATATCAAAAATTTGTAAATAATAAAGTATTTCAAGTAATCAAAATTTGGACGCCAACCCCAACAACCAACACTAGGGTTGTTTTTGTTTCTCACGCCAGACTTACTTGCTGGTAATATTTCGGTTCCTTGGCAAGTAGCCTACCACTACCCATTTTACTTTATCCAAATTTTGCATCCCCTAAAATATTGAAAGGAAAAAACATACCATTTCCTTTCCTCCAAGCTAAGCGAGCTTTTCTCCAATAATATGACTTTCTCACATTCAGCACCTGTCCTTGTCATGTCGTTTCATTTTGTTAACCAAAACAAATAATAGTCAAAATCTTGTATCTTATCTCTTCCTATATAACTTCCATTCCCAATTCTAAACATTTTGTACAAAAAAGCAGGTTTCTTTGCTCCCAACTTGTCTGAATTTTGCTATTTTTTCTGTTTCTTGGTATGTTTCTGGTACTGTCTGTTATATTCAAGAAGCATAGAATGTGTGCATAAATTGATTAACTTTTTTTTTTTTTTTTTAGGTTTTAGGGAGCATCAACATCATCATCCATGGCAGACGGCAATAATAATACCTTTCAACTTATTGTTAAGCAAAATGAACCAACTCTGGTTCCTCCTGCAAAGGAAACAGAGAAAGGTTTATACTTCCTTTCTAACCTTGACCAGAATATTGCTGTTACAGTTCGTACTATTTATTGTTTTAAGTCTGATACAAGAGGAAATGAGGATGCTATGGAAGTTATTAAAGATGCTTTATCAAAAGTTCTTGTTCACTATTACCCTCTTGCTGGCCGGCTAACGATTAGCTCCGAAGGGAAGCTGATAGTGGATTGCAATGGAGAGGGTGCTGTTTTGGTTGAAGCTGAAGCCAATTGTGCAATTACAGAAATAGGAGATACTACAAAGCCTGATCCTGTCACACTTGGGAAGTTGGTTTATGATATTCCAGGTGCACAGAATATACTTCAGATTCCTCCTCTAGTGGCACAGGTTTGTAGATTCTCTGATCTTGCTGCTTTCTTTCTTTTTAAAACAATCCATGGGAAGTTTTAGTTTTAGAACTTTGGGGTATAGTGTTCTTATTAGAACTGATACTTGTTTTCCAGGTGACTAGATTCAATTGTGGAGGATTTGTTCTTGGATTATGCATGAACCACTGTATGTTTGATGGAATTGGTGCAATGGAATTTGTGAATTCGTGGGGTGAAACAGCTCGAGGTTTGCCTCTTAAGGTACCTCCAGTTCCTGATAGAAGCATCCTGAAAGCACGAAACCCACCCAAAATAGAGTTCCCACATCATGAATTTGCTGAGATCAAAGATGTATCGAATACCAGCAAGCTTTATGAAGAAGAAATGCTTTACAGGTCATTCTTTTTTGATCCTGAGAAACTTGAAAAACTCAAGGCAAAAGCTACAGAGAAAGGACATATATCGAAATGCACTACATTCGAAGCTCTTTCAGCTTTCGTTTGGCAGGCACGTTGTCAGGCATTAAGAATGCTTCCTAATCAACAAACAAAGCTTCTTTTCGCTGTTGATGGACGATCGAGATTTGTTCCACCAATACCTGAAGGGTATTTTGGCAATGCAATTGTGTTAACAAATTCCTTGTGTAAAGCAGGGGACTTGCTTGATAATCACCTTTCCTTTACAGTAGGACTAGTTCAGGAGGCAGTTAAAATGGTTAATGACAGTTATATGAGGTCAGCAATTGATTACTTTGAAGTCACAAGAGCAAGACCTTCTTTAGCTGCAACCCTTTTAATTACAACTTGGTCTAGACTATCTTTCCACACCACAGATTTTGGGTGGGGCGAGCCTATTTTTTCAGGACCTGTTGCCCTGCCTGAAAAGGAAGTAATTCTTTTCCTTTCTCATGGAAAAGGGAGGAAAAGCATAAATGTACTTCTGGGTTTACCGGCTTCTGCCATGAAAATCTTCGAAGACTTGATGCAGATTTGAATAATCGAAAGCTTTACGTAATGCAATTTGTCTGTTGAAGCGGTTCTATGTATTTGCTCGATTAGCTGTATTAGTTATATGGGGATTACTGTACTATGTTCTTCATGGATTGTATTGAAATAAGAATTAATAAAAACAAAGTGAATTTGCTTTAAGATCAAAATCAAGTTCAGCTACATGTATTTGTTATATTTAGTGGCCAAATTTGTTGAAATTTGTTAGACATGGAAGACGATAAGTTTTATTCAGTGTTATTTGAGAAATTGGAGGTAGCATCATTTATATCCTTTAATGTTTTTTTAAAGACTAGTTTTTCTCAGCATGTGATTAGTTAGATTGTAGTTAGCTTGATTAATTATATATTTACATTCTTTTCTGAGTATCATTAATTAAAAAATTTTAAAAATATTATTAATTAAATAAATATAATTAATTTTTAGATTTTTTAATATAAAATTTATCGAAATAAATATATATATTTTTTTAATTTTAAAAACTCGTTAGTCAATTTTATAATTTTTATTTAATCAAATTTATTAATTATGCAAATTTTTATTTTACAACAATTTTAACTATAAATTAAAATTGTGTGATTGTTTATAACTAAAATAACATATTTTATAAGTTATGAAGTAATACTAATTAATTAGTTAAATAATTAAAATAATATATTGTATAAATTAATTAATTTAATAGTTTTGTAAAAGTATTTATACTTATTTTAGATATTTGTTGTTATCTTAAATATAGTATCATTAATTGTTTACGGTCACACTCATCTGCAATTCGATTATGAATGAAGAATCGAAATTTTAATATAATTGTGTATACCAAAATTTGCAACCTGGGTCAGAATCAGTGAATGAAGCAAATCACCTATGATCGTCTGCCACCACTCCTGACCGTTGGTCATGAGTGATGACCGCCAGATATCGGTGAAGTTCGTGCGGTCATGAGTAAGTTTTGGCCCGAAACACGTTTTTGTAGTGTATTCTCTGCGTCCAAAGCATCTCCAATGTGCGCATATTGCTCCAGATTTAGTGTATTTGGACCCTTTTCAGCTTTTCTTTGTGCCTAAGCAACCTTTAGACTTCATGTGTTTAGCTTAAATACGACCTCCTTGAATAGCATTTCTTCCTCTCTAGGCCAACATACATCCCTTATAGATATCCTGCACCCTTCCGATTTTTACACATTGGAAGCTCATTTGAACCCTGTTTAAAGCTCTTATTCTACTCCTTTAGTCTTTCGCCTTCAAGTTCTTGTCTAGTTTCATTAGGAAACTCACAATTTGTTTCAGATCCAAATAAATCATTAGTGTTCAGATAACGAGTCTAAGCCAATCTTTTGTCAGTTATTCTATTCTCCCTAATCACTTAATTAATATGGTTTAAGCTACTTTGCGATAGTTTTGGAACTACATTCCGTCATGATCTTGAATTCCACTTAAGTATGTATGCAAATCTAAGATCTAGCCCTAGATTTCAGGCTTAATCAACCAAAACAACTTTCTTTTCCCTTTATTTTATTTATTTACATTATTATTTCCATTTAATGTTGTTTATTAAGTGTTGTGTTGCAGGTCAAATATAGAGCTAATTGCATCAAATCCCTCAAGCTAGGTCATATTTTGATTATGATATGATTAAGTTATTGATTTGATTCATGTTATATTCATGAAATCCCACATTTAAAAACCTAATTCTCAAATCCAGTTTGGTTCGAGGTTTAGTATCTTTTACTGTTAGGGCCAAATCGAAGTCATTTTTAGGTTTTTTTTTTTTTTTTCTATTTTTAATAAAATTGAGGTGGCGACTCATTTTCCAAAAAATTTTCGGTGTGATGCAAGTCTTATTTTTCAAAATCCACCATTTCATTATTTTTTTTTCTAAAATTTAATTTTTGGATTTGTATTCACAATAGTATATGATTAAACTGTTTTTCTCATTATATATTTTCCTAAATTAAAATTTAGCAAGTGGTTAAAGTTCTTTTAAAAAAAAAAACATACATATATATATATATATATATAATTAGTTATAATCAATAATATAAATCAATTATCATATATATTGTAATATAATATCGTAATTAGAATACGAATAATAATGCCAATAATTCATATCTGTTACTCAGACCATGACAAAATTTCGGTTTGAGTCGAGTAGTTGGTTTGGCTGAAATTGTCATCTTTAAATCTAATGACGAATTATTATTTTTTTTTTGGTAAGTTCTTTGTAGATGGTGAAAGTAGACTTAAAAAAAATCTATCCAAAAATAATATCCATATCCATATTGTACGTTGACTAGCTAATAAATTCCTAGTTCATAATACAACAAATTTCCGAAATAAAAATATAACTAACTTTTGTTTAGGAAAAAAAAAAAAAAGAGAAATATCAACTTTTTCGTAGTCAACTTGCAAGTTGCAACGAACAAACGTTACAAATTATGCAATACTAATTAAATGCATTTGCATATGCAATTTCGCATATCCATTACTACAAAACCTGTAAATCAAATGAAGCTGGGTTGGCTACACATGTAATTATACATACCAAATCAAAGAAACAACAATTTGATGTTCTTCAAGTACAGTTGTAGAAATTACAGTGGTTATAATCGATTCAATTTGAGCAATTTGGCATGATGAACTGCTCTATACCCTGTACGACGAGAAGGGCTACACAGAAGTAAGGGACTCCAAGTTGGAGTACCAATATATTCTTCTCCTTCTTCTACACTATCCATCTCTGCTAAAACTTTATAAAACAAATCAACATCGCAAGGAAGCAATATGGGTCCTTGACTATCAAACCCATATTCCATTTCTGCATCTTCTAACAAGGTCTTGAAAAGTGGATGATTAACGAACTCTGTTTTTATAACGAACCTTTGCTTTTCAGGTCCTACGTAGACTGAGAAACACCCTTCAGGTGCTACTTTAAATTTCCTCTTGATTTCCCGTTCTGTAGTAGTGCAGTGCCAAGACTTGCTTTTTGTTAAACCGAATTTTTTATCTACAGAACCAAAAAGTTTACAGCTTTTCCATGCTTTGAAAAATATGTTTCTTTTCCACTTGCTCTTTACAATATCCATAGAATTAGAAAAAGAAGAAGAAGAAGAAGAAAACTTTTTGCTTTCAAGAAAGACAGACCTTAATCAGGCCTTATATATATATATATGAGAAGGGAGGTTAACTAGAAAGAAACTAAGAAGAGATAACGAACTGGAATATTTTGTCTGTATTAGAAATATTCAACTCCCAAAATTCAAGAAATGCAGAAACCAAAGCAAAGAAGATAAAGAAAGAAAAGAAGAGAAGAGAGCCCCACAGGATATGTTATGTGGGAGAGCAAGTTTGCAACTTGGGAAAAGTCTAGCATAGGGAAGGCAGCACTTGATGTTTTTTTTAGCATATTTATCTTCTACCACTATATATATATATATATACAAATAATATTTGCCAATAGGGTTATTATACCAACTTTCGCTCTAGATACTGCTAATGATATGGCGGTATCGGCAACGCCGCTAAATAACAGCTCCAAGATTTTGAATAAGCCTTGCCTGGCCTGGCCTGACCTGACCTGCTGGTCTAAATTAACCCAATTATGACATTATATATAGAATTGAGAGCCACTCTCCCACTTACGCTTCTCTATACGCTTTTCTTTCATTTCTTTATTTATTGATTTTTCAACGCTGCCATATATGATATATATATACCTACTATCTTTTGTTTTCCGCACCGCAGGCAAGATTAAAAAGAAAAATTAATTACTTCTTTTATATATTTTTATTTATGTCAACATGTATAATTATTGAAGGAAATTATGATTAGGCAACATAGATCAACCACCGTATACTCTTCCCTTCTTTAAAATTTGTCACTATTCAATTGTCTAAAAAAATGCCACTTTAAACAAAATTACCACTTTGTGTAGAATGAAAATAAAATCATTTCTTTTACTAATTTTATTTAAAGTCACTATGGAGTTCTTCAGTTTGATTTATTCTAATTACATTATTAGCACCTATTGATATATAGAAAAAAAAATTATTCCTTACTTGCTGTGTAGACCAACATGGTCATTAGTAGCTTATTTCAGAAAAAAAAAAAATTACTACGAAATTATTACATTATTTATGAAAAAGTGAATATAATAACATATCTCGAGTGACAAATGGAGCATGCACAAAGAAGCAAAATCAAGCTTGAAAACTAGAGCTTAAGCCTTTTAATTGCGGTAATTAATTGACGTGGAAATTGATGGGTTCGTGTATAAGTGGGAGTAGGTGGAGTAGACTTCCCAAGATGACACCTCTTCTCCAAAATTTTTCCTATTTTCATTGCTAAAGAGAGGTTAATTGAAGGTAAACTACCATTTGTTTATTATAATTCTTTTCTCACATGATTTTTATGGAGAAAAAAGCCTATTGTTAGTATTTTGATTGACTTTAATTAATTTTTAATTCACATTAATTGGTTGTTGCAGACAATAAGCGAAAATCAGTGTGTATTTAAATTAATCAATTTGGTGTTATTTGTGAGTGGTTTGATTGTTTGTTATGTTATGTTATTTCTTGGTAATTGCTTATTTTTATTTTTTTTCAACTTTGACTTCCATTTTGTCTAATCTATTATCATTAGAATAACTGTATTTTGAAGGTATATATGAACTCTTTCTCTCCCTACTTTACTGTATTTTAACAATTTTTTTCAAATAACTTTTAGATAAAACACTTAAAATTATTAATTGTTCTTAACTATTTAAAAATTACACCGGAAGTTAAAGGGTTATTCCTAAATAAAATGCTTAAATTTTATTGAACACCCCCAACTTCCTTCTACCATTTTGTTATCTATTGCTAAAAAATAAATAACTATTCAAATAATTTTACTCTACTTATTGAGAAAATAACTTCTTCTATCATTTTGTAATCTATTACTTGAAATTAATAATTATTTAAACAATTAATTTTAAAGTCAACTTAATAAATATCAATTTTTTTAACTTTATTATAATAAAATATAAATTAATTTGAAATATTACCTAAATATCACTTTCTGTTTCGTATTATATATATATATATATATATATATATATATATATATATATATTATGGGGAATTTAAGCGAAAAATAAGATCCCAAATGTGCAAAGTTAAAATTCAAACCAACGTTGAGGCAAATTGAGCAATTTTCCAAGTAAATACATATATTTTACCTGTAAATAAAAATTGACATTACTTAATGTTTAGAAACATGTGAGATTTAGGAAAATAAGTATTACAACAATTTCTCTAATTTTATTGATGCAATAAAAACTTTAGCACGAATCATTCGGCCTATGCAATTTAGAAAATTCATTTTTTTTTTTTTTTAATATGGTGTGTTATACAAGTGGCATCAGTATGGAATTACTAGTTACAAGTTGCCATATGTCGCCGGCACAAAGGGCCACTTACTTTTAAGTTTTAATCATCATGTTCCCCGGTTGACTCATTTTCAATTTTCACTTCCTTATATTTTATTTTCTCTTTCTGCATTATTACTCTACATTCTGCTGAAATTTTACTTCTTCTTATATTTGATTTTTTTTACTTAAGAAATCAGCATTAAAACTAAAAAAACTTTGAAGGGGTATAATGGGTAAATTGCACCGAAGGTACCTGAACTTTGGAATTTTTTCATAAAAATACCTAAACTTCAAATTCTTTCTTTAAAATGGCTGAACTTTGAAATAATTTTCAAAGAATTCATTTTTGCAGGTTAACAGGTTCCAGCCGGTTGTTTTGATTATGTGGCCTTTTTCAATTTTATAAATACATACATATTATTCTTCTCTCTCTCTTTTTTAATCCAAATTGGACCAATTTAAAATTTTTCTAATATTTTGAGGACCATTTCATAAATATGCCAAGAAATTAAGATAGTAGTATCTCCGGCTCATTTCTCACCCACTTTTCTTTCTTTGTTTCTTTCTTTGCTTGCCATCAATCAACCACTAACTTCTCTTAATTTTCTTTTTCAATTCATTTTCAGTTTGATCTCATCTTT
>CATIWJ010035574.1:0-11368 GCA_949640765.1 Croton laevigatus | reverse complement strand
TTACATTTTATCTTGAAATATTATACTAAAATAAAAATATATACCGAATAGTATTTACCATCTGTTACTTTTATCCATATAAGCAGGAACAAAAATTATTTAGAGATTTCTTTGCTAAAAGGCCTGATACTCAAGAAAAGTTTTTAGCCTGGAATATATATATATATATATATATATATATATATATATTGAATAATATTTGCATTGTGTTACTTTTGTCCATATAAGCTGGAATAAAAATTATTTGGCATAATTGTGACTAGAAATGCAATTTTGTTAAAGAATAATTGTTTTTTAATTAACAAATTTCGCTCTAAAATAACACTACAATTACGTGAATCAACCTCTATGCTTTAATTCTAATTTTATTGAATTTCCTATGAGAAAAGTTTGATGTATTAATGACATAGATAGCTACCAAATTACAATTTATATGGCCAAGTAGTGTTCCTAGTACTAACAATTTCTCCAAATAGCTCATAATTTAATAAACTAGCTACAATAGTTATACGGAAAGTTTTCAATTTTGACGGAAAGTTAATTGAAAAAGAAAAAGAGAAGGACGAGGAACCATTTCCGTGGAAGCCAATTGGATAAAAAAGACAAAGAAAACAGGCTGATGCGAAGCCCGCTGCTTACTGCTGTTAGCGACATGGTGTGAAATCAACCGTTAAAAAGTCCAGACGCAATTTCAATTTTTTTTTTCTAACGCGCTTTATTTCATACTGTAAATAAATAAGGGATAAATACTATTTTAGCATTATGTTTTGGTCATAAATACTATTTTACATCATATTTTGACAGATGTGCTAAAATTCATGAATCGTTTGACAAAAAATACTAATATAGCACCGCGTCGTTAATTTTTAACGGAAAATGTGTAAAAATTAACGGAAAAATGTGTAAATTTTAATATTAAGTATTTTAACTAATTCACTAAATAATATCTTGTCATTATTTATCATTATTCATAATAAAAATATATCTAGTTGATTTTGTACCTTCTACCGATAGAGTCAAAGAATTTGTAGTGGAAGCACGTGAAAAGAAAAAGAACATTAAAAAGGATGATAATAATATAGAATCTGGTTCTCATGTTTTGAAAGATAAAAACTCATACTAAATAATAAAACTAAAATTTTAAATTTTATATATATATGGATCAGAATTTTTGAAATCTAATTTTGTATCAGTGCACAAATAAGACAGAAAATATAATTATATATTCTTTAAGCAATTTATAATTGAAAATGAAATTTTAACATTTTTTTATCAGCAAAAAAAATTTATTTTTATTATTAAGAATTTATGAAAAATTTAACATTCTCAAATATTTCAAACTCTAGGAATTAAAACAAATCCAATACATTCCCGATAGACCCAACACATTAATTATATCAGGGCCGTTCCTAACAATTTTTTAGCCCGGGACAAATAAAAAAAAGGGCTCTTAACGTACGACAATTTTAAGAACGTATATAATAATAACTTTTTATTAGAAAGCTTTTTATTAAATTAAACAAATAAAAATTCATTACATCCTAAAAAATTATTAAAATTATAGTTTAGCATTCAAATGCTTATAAAAAAACATTGACTTCTAGCATTTTTTTGAAGCAAAATTATTAATGGTTGTATATATATCAATGTTCTCTAACATATTTTTCTCAATACAAATATTGTCAGACTATTCAATCTCTCTTGTGACATTGTTGATCTCAGATAATTCACAATTCCTGAAAAATAATCATTAGCCACTTCAATAATAATTAAAATTGATTTTTTTTTAACAGAGGTATCAAAATCGATTAATAACATAATAAAATATTAATTAGCGGCAAGTAGCAAAAAAATTTGAAAGAAACAAATAGCAAGAGAAAGAAAAAAAGATGTATTTTTATGGGTGTTTTACTGTTTTATTAGTATCAAGTGGTAAAAAAAATTAAAAGAAACAAATCGAAAGAGATGGAGAAAAGAGTTTTTTTTTTTGTTTAATGAGTGTTTTATTAAAAAATTTAAAAAAGAAAACAAATCATAAGAGAGAAAAAAGAGATAATTTGAAAATCACCGAAAACTATTTTCACCGAATATAACAATCACAAAACATATTTATAGTTCAAAATTGCAGCGGAGAAAAAATGAAAAAATAATCTGAAATTCAAAATATAATTACGAATAATAGGAAAATAAACAAAAATGGTGAAGGAGGAAGAGGTAAGATTAGGTTTTTTGCAGTTACAGGGACAGTCCGCAGGGCATGGAGATCCAAAGCAATAATTTATAATTTCCCTTTTCTTTTTAGTAAGTTTTGGCTTTCCCTAACAGTGGTCTTCCCTAACAAAAGAGGACAAAGAGTTAGAGTAATTTGGTCATCATTTAAGGCCCAAGACACATACGGTAAAAAAAAACAGTTATTTTCACCTTTTTTTTTTTTCTCCTAAGCAGGTTATTTTCACATCATAATAAATTAAAGAGGTGTTAACCAAATTTTTTATGGGCCTGGGCGAGTTCTCATCCTGCCCCTGCCCAGGACCGGGCTTTATACAACCTATCTTTTCATTATTTTAATTCTTTTATATTTACTTTTGAAATGGTTAATTAGGTGTTAAGATAATAATTTAATAGTAAATGAATAATTTTTTTTTTTGACATAGGTATACACGCGTACACACAACTCACACATCTAAAGGGGAGGGGAGCTTCTTTCTGCTTGTATACCTATGTCAAAAAAAAGTTATGATAATAATTTAATAGTAAATGAATAAAGTTATGCACGTAATCACCATCCTTTATAGACAAAACAGCAAAATTTGATTCCTAGGATGTTAGAAGTCAAGTACTAGGTGTAAAATGGTTTCAAATGCCTGGATAAACAAACAACTACTATCAACTAACTTAAACTCAGATGTTAGATTGCGAGTTCATTAGTTTGACTAATAACTATAATATTCAGACGGAATCATTAAAGGTTGGTGATATAAGAGCCAACAAATAAATTTTTAAAATTTTTATTAAAATTATATAAAAGCTATGGATAATATATATTCCAAAAAAAAAAAATTCTCAACTACAAATCCTGTATATATTTTATAACTTTTAAAATAAAAAAAACAATTTAAAAAAATAGAAAAATTAAAAGTTTTTATATATCAGACATTATTTTTTTTTTTTGTGGATTTTGTTAAAAAATTATAATGTTAATATTATTTTAAGCAAGAATATGACAGTGATTGTAGACAACTTATAACTCTATCAATATCCAATTTTGTAAACAAATTTAGGGGGGAGCAAAGTGTCGGTGGCGGTGAAAAGTTGATTCAAATGGAGAATACTTCTACTATACTGCTATGCATATAAGCTTAGAAAAATGTTTTATTTGGCTCTTAAAGTTGTATAAATAAATTTGTTTTTTTAATTCAACGGAGGAATTTACACGCTCGGTGAAGATTCGAATTCGTGACTAACATATCACGAGTATATATAAATATTCTATTGGATTGAATTTTTACACCTTAATAGAAATATTTACAATATAATTTTATATTTATATTATTTCTTAATTCAATTATTAATTTTAATTTTGATACTGAAAATCAAATTAATTATAATTTTAAATATTTTAAACCAACTATATATGAATATGAAATAATTATTTTTAAAACAATAAATTTGTGAATAAATTTTCTGGTTCAAATTTGGAAAAAAAAAATTGTCAGTAGAAATAATTACTCTCCCCGTTTAGTAAAACAGATCACTATGTGACATTCTTTTTTTTTTTTAAATAATTAAAATAATTGTCACTATTTATGTAATAAAAGGTAAATATCCTTTTTTTTTTCATTTTCATCTTTCATATTTTATTAAATATTAGATTTTTAAATTAGAAAAAAATTTATTTTATTTTGTAAATATACCATCATTATGAAAATGAAAAGATAAATTTACTACCCAATGTTTTGGAAAACGGAGTATTTATTTTGAATTTTTAATGCTCTGAACACCTTCCTAAGAAGGGCAATGTCAAATATTCATAGTCACAAGGATTGACAAAACGGTAATCGAATTCACCATAAATTGCCACTTCAATCCTAGTTTCTGCTCAAAAAATGACTCTCAAACGCATGTTTGTAGTATTGCTTCTCATAGGAGCTTTAACTTTTTCTATGGCCCTTCATTTAATCAGGGGCAGAACCAGAAAATTATACTTTGGGAGACCAAGACTAATATATTTTATAAATTGATATATTTTTTTCTATGGCCCCTTCATTTAATCAGGAGCAGAACTAAAAAATTATGTTTGAGGGACCGAGACAAATACATTTTATAAATTGGTATAATTTTTTCTATGGTCCTTCATTTAATCAGGGGTGGAAAAATAATTATATTTTAGAAGACGAAACTAATACATTTTAAAAACGAACAAAATGGCATATCAGAAGGTTGGAATTGGAAACCTCTTACTTAGTACTACTTCCAAATTTTTCATTTCTTTACACCCTAAAAATATAAATATCAAAAAAATCACCAATACCAATACATAAATAATAATAAACAATTACTAATCCTTTACAAAACTTACTTTTTTATCAATACTGATAAAAAAAAATAATACTAAACAATTACAAAACTTATTATAATGAAAAACTTGGAGGTAGTATATATTTTTAGGGGGTGTTCACGGTTCGGTTCGGTCTTAGAATCGACCAAAAATCAGCAAACCGATCAAAAACCGAACCGAAAAAATTGACATCGAAAACCGAAATAAAACCGAACTGATTTTATCGGTTCGGTACGGTTCGATTTTGGTTTTTAACCGAAAATTTCATTCACTGAAACACAACCTATTTGAATGAAAATAATGATGAAGAAACAAAACCCATTATCTCTAGGCATCTGTATGTCCAAATACAAGGTCATCATCATCAATATAATCTTTGAAATATTTTCAGCGAAATCAAAGATAAAAGTGAGAAGGAAGAAGAAACAGTATAAACAATCATCAATAAACAGATTCACCAAAATGAGGGCCACAAAATAACATATTGAAACCCAAAAACAAGCTGGAGAAACAGTATAAACAAATCATAGACAATCCAACAACAATCATAAAATGAAATAAATCAATTGAATTCGTTATCTTCTTGTTGTTCATCCGCAAAAAAAAAAAATCTATGAATTTGAAAGGAGCACAAACCAACCACTGTCGTCCACCACCACTACCACTACCAACAACAACAATAAAAATAATAAAAATAAATAGCAAAGAATAAATCAAAGCACAAGAAAAAGAAGATGAACGGCGGGAAGCAAGGCTGAGGAGCATCAGTAGTGGCAGTTGCAGAAGATGAATGGCGGGAGGCGAGGCTGAGGAGCATCAGCGGAGGCAGTTGCAGAAGACGAGTGACGACAGAGGGAAGAGAGAGGCTTGAAGAGATGAAGAAGAGAGAGGGAGATAAAGAGAGAGGCTGGAATGGAAGAAATAGAAGGCGACAAACTCTGCCTCTGCTCCCTTCGTCGGCTTGTCATGGCGGTGGCGATGGTGCTTGCTCGTCGGATGGTCTAGAGGGAGGCGGTGCTTGCTATCCCTTCGTCGGTCAACTGGTCTTGCCCTCCATTAAAGCACTAAGCTTTAAAATTGAAAGAGAGAAGAAGATGAGAAGGGCAGAGAGATGAAGAGTGCCACAGTGGTGGGTTTGGAAAAAAAAATAGGGTTAGGTTGAATATGTAGTATATATATAAAGGGTCGGTTCGGTTCCAGCATGAGCCAAACCGCATGCCAAATTGATATTTTCGGTTTTCATAATTTTTGCATCGAAAATCGAACCGAATCAGTTTGTTTCAGTTCGGTTTTGGTCGGTTTTCGATTTTTCTTGAACACCCCTATATATTTTAATGGGCTAGCTACATCAACCACTCAAGCACTTGCTCAATATTGCTTTTACTTCCTCTCACAAATATATGTTCTTAAGATCTTGTGCACCAGCCTCCCTTTGTTCCACCCTTGCATTTAATGCTCAAAGTCCGCCGCGAGGAAGGCCACCACAAAGGACTCCTCCGCGTACATAACCACCATGCGGAAGGCCACCATGTTGAATGCCCCAATAAAGGAGTTTGAAGCCGCATATTGCCATCTTGCTGAAATTTTCATGGGATATTGTACTGCTAAAGTATGTATATGGAATAAGGGCTCATTAGAATATTATTATGTCTTATATAAAATTTGTTGAATTTACTTATTATGCAATTTGCATTGCTGGATAAATATATTATTCTGAAATATTATGATATATTAAAGGTTTTATCTAGTGTGTTTCATGCTATTAACAGCGGTTTTGCACGTAATAAATTAAAATGTTAGAAATAGTTAAAGAAGCTTACACATTTTGTTTGGAAAATTCTTGGTTTAATTCCGTACATGTTTAGATAATATTTTGTTTATATTACAAGTAATAAAAAAAATAAGAGTGATACTAGTTGTCTCAGACTGAAATATCTCATTTTGAAATAGAAAAAGAAAGAAAAAATAAATAAAATAAATAAATTATTATGTATTATTACGTTGAAGCATATTATTTTGAAAACACGTTCGCCACTCTTTCTCAGATTCCACTCATTCTCTCGGCCAAGGCATTGTCATAACTCACATATGCAGCCACCATGGGTCGTATACACAGTCGCGGTAAAGGTATTTTTGCTTTTGCTCTTCCATACAAGTGCACGCCTCCTAGCGGCTCAAAGTCTCCTCTCAAGATGTTGAGGAAAATATCTGCAAGTTTGCAAAAAAAGGCTCTCCGATTGGTATCTGTTTGCACGAAAAAATTAAAGGAAAAATAAATTAGTTAAGTTAATTTGTTAGCTTAATTATTTAATTGGCTAATTAAAATATTAGTTAATTAAATTAAGTGATTTATTTTAAGTGGTCAATTTAATTATTATTTACATAATTATTATTGGAAATTATCACTTTAAAATAAATTATGGATAATGCCTAAAATATTGAATCAATAGGAGTGTGATAAGTGGACCAATCAAATCGTTTCACTTGGTGGGCAAGTATCTCCAAACTCCCTCTCTTCAATATAAGGGGCCCAGAAGATCTAAGCTTCAAAGCTCCGGAAGAAAATCAAGCCTCAAAACTCTGCAATTTGAAGACGTGACATCTTCTCAAAGTCCGAAGGCTTGTCCAACAATTTTCAACAAAGTTCGTCAAGATAATTCAAGAGCAAGTATGTGACACTTGGATTATCATCAAAGGCATTTCAACACAGATTCGAGATCAAGTCATCGTGACACTCGCTTGTTGTTAAATATACAAATCAAGCTCCAAAACTTTGACGATTTGAAGACGCAAGCTTTTCCAAAGTTCAAATCTTTGTCCGACGATCATCGTCAAAAAAGTCCTCCACGAAGATTCAAGATCAAGTCCCTACGATCCTCGTTTCGTGTTCGTGATACAATGATAGAATTCAAGCATAAAAGCTTTGTCAAATCAAACTTCTAAGACCTCCACCATATCTAAAGATCGAAGGCTCTTCAAACTTTAAACTATTGCTTGCACTTTGTTTCAGGGTTAAGTGTGAAGCAGAACAACAAAACAGAGCAGAGCATTGAAAATGGCATTTTAAAAGAAGCAAAGAGAGTGAGGTAAGGTAATTCGGGAACAAAAAGATAAAGGGTAGGGTAGTAAATATTTTGTTTCATTTTTAATTAAATATATTTATTTAAACTATTATTGTTACAATTTCTAAATTGTTCTTACTGAGATATCTCGGTCTAAGACAATAATATTTATTAAAAATATAATATAAATTTTAATATTTTTTATTAAAAAATTTAACATTTTAATTCTGTCTAATCACTATAATTATTTTTAGAATAATATCAAATCACTATAATAAAAGAAACATCTAAAATAAAAGGAGATTTTTTTTGGGGTGGGGGGGGGGGGGAGGGAGTAGTTTTATGGAGGTTCAAAATAAAAGTGATAAAGGTATAAAAGGAGTATACTATTGATTGATATATTGGATACAACCAATACTCAAATATTCCTTTTTTTCTAAAAAAAAAAGGGAAAAAACTCAACTATTCAAAAAAGAAAAAAAAATTAAAATAAAAGAGATACTTGAATTAGAATATTAAACACGACGAGACAGTTTAAAATATTCGATTCATTGCACGGAATTGTCTTTGTGAACAAAAAACAGGGGGTGATTTAGTAGTATGGCACATTTTTATTATAAAAAAATTGTCTATAAAATTAGGAAAATAGCACTTTTGTCTAAATAATGTATAAAAAAAATTTAATATTCCAAAACTAAACTCTTTAGTTAAAATATTATATAATTTTAATTTAATTTTCTAGAAATTAAAAATTGCCCGATCTGACAAATTAATTATTTTTCAATAAAAATTAAAATTCTAGGTGGCTAAAAAAAGACCACTACCGCAATGAGATGGTTTACAAAAAAATTGACCAAAAAAAAATTTTATTTAAAAAAATCTATAAATAACCTTGAATAACAGTAAATAAAAATAAAACTCATTAAATATCAATAAATTCTAACATAAATGTAAATACAAATCAATAAATGTCAATACAAGTAAATAAAATCATTCAATAAATATGAATATAAATCAATAAAATTAAACACATTGACAATAAATAAATACATAATTCAATAAAATTAAATAAAATATGTAAATAATCATCAATAAAAGTCAATACAATTTAATAAGTATAAATAAACATTCAAATGATCATCCTGTAAAATGACTTCATATTCAACCTTAGCTCTAAGAGCCCGATTGAAATTTGATATCTGTCATAAAAAATTCAAACGGTAATGAAATCTCACAAATTTTATATCATCGAAAAACTCTTGACTCGTAAATTTCAAATATAGTCTTACTTCCTTTTGACTTCGCCATATTCATCTAGAAATTGCGAAAAAAAAATCTCTAATTTATCTCTTCTTAACCATTGGAAAATGGCCACACCTTTAATGGAACTATAACAAATTTGAAAGAGCTCAAGAAGGTGAGTTGTTGGCACCAAAATCGTTGCCATAGGATCGTCAAAGATCAATAAAATTGTGTTGGAAAGTTTTGAAAAAAAAAAAAAAGAGTATTTCCGATTAGAACATTTGACTTAGCTTGTGACAACTCCACCGGCAATGGCCGACGATGAAGTTGATGATGCTAGATACACTGGAATGTCAGCTTCCAGCCGATGGGTCGTGTGTCGATGATAGTGGCAGTGACTCTTTGGGGTTGTCAAAGTCGGATCATCTCAACCACTCTTTTTCTTCAATGGATTTAATATGTTTTGTTTTTTCCAAAAAAATAAAAAAAAAGTACGGGTGTATATGTAAAAGTACAAAAAGTGCTATTTTTATAATATTAAAACTCAACGTACTAATTTTTAAAATGAAAACTACAAAGTATGTTATTACTTATAATTTCTAAAAAATTTATATGCCAATAAAATGTTCTTTTTGTTGATATTAAGAGAAAACCATATTAAGTTCTAATTTATATGCGAATTTCAATAAAATTTACTAATTTGAAAATCAACATTAATTTATGTGAACCATGGTACATTACACCACTCTCTTATACATTATTACTAAGGAGTCTTTTGATTCTGTGTGGGAGAGATTGTACCACCTCTATTGTTTTCTCGTTATTATAGAATATCAAATATTATATTTAAAAAAAATCAACATTTAATTTATGTATTACAATATTTTCTTAAGTAAATGTGTCACGAGTCAAATCCGAAGATCGAGGCCGGTGTGCAACCAGACTTATGTTTGACTACACAAGCCATAAAAATGACTTAAACAAAATTCAAATGCAGACCAAACTCTAATTTCAGAAGTTTAAAAGTTCTAAGTTTAAATTCATTTAGCAAAAGTTCAATTATTACTAAGTTCCAAATCTCAAACAAAAACTAATGTGCTTAAAATCCTATTACATCAAAAGGGTTCGGACCAAGTCCATCCAATATAACATATATTCCAAAACCTCTAGACTGAAAGAAAACTAAGAGATAACTAAATCTATTGAGCTATCAACACCTAAATAAAACTGTAACGCTCGTAATCCTACATTAACGGAACAGTAGGGTTAGTTGTAAAAATTATTTTTAATAACAATAATAATGATAATATTAATAAAAATTGTGATAATAATAATAATAAAATGTAATATATATATATATATATATATATATATATATATATATGTATATGATTAAATTATAATAAAGTTAAGATAAGATTAAAAAAAAAAAGAATTATATATATATATATATATATATATATATATATATGTATATGATTAAATTATAATAAAATTAAGATAAGATTAAAAAAAAAAAAGAAGGTGAGTTAACGAGGTTGAAAAATTGGATGAAAAAGAAAGAATTTATTGGGGTTGATAGGAGAATCGGACAAGAAGAGGAGAAAGAAGAAGGAAAAAAAAACAACAAAAAAATTCAGAAAAAAAAAGAAGAAACGAAAATAGGGGAAGAAAATTTTGAATTTGGGATTCAAATTCTTGCATCAAATCAGAAAACTAAGATTGTAGAGTTGTAGCTAGTGTTAATAGGATCAAGTTTCACGTAAGAAACTCCCCGACATGACGCCGATTGTCGTCGAACGAGCTCGGTCAAACAGGAGCTCGATAAAGTCAACAGAAGCTTTAGGCCGCCGTATCTCTGCCTCCGGTTAACCTCCGGCCGTGCAAAGGGTCCCAACAAGTCGGTGGTGAGCAGAGGAGTCCGCTGGTACCTAGTTTGCCGCCATTCGTTGCCGGAAACACAAACGGACCTCGTGGGCCTCTGGTGGCACGACGGGAAAGAAAACGCAGAGAGGCTAAGGTTGAAGAAGCTTGAAACGCGACCAGGGGACGCATTTTGCCCTGTACGGCAGCGTTTTGGCAAATTTTGGATCGGTCCCTGAAGTCTTCAGCCGTGTGCAGGTAAGCTTGAATAATTACAAACTGGTCCTTGATCTTTCTGGCCGTGTGCATTTAAAAAAATATTTCACTATTTACTCCAAAAAAGTTGGTAATTCACAATAAGGTCCCTCCGCGTTTTATATTTTGACCCCAGATGTAACACCCCAAATCCGACTTACGAATAAACCAGACTGAGGTGTCACTAGTCTCTTGACTTCGCTAATTTATATGCTTAAAAAGAGAAATACTACAAAGCACCTCAAGTTTTTTTTTTTTTTAAAATAAGAATAACAACTACACACGTTTCAGTAATTTACTATTCTAAATATTACAACAGCAGCTACAATCATCAATCTTACTTGTCTCTATTCTCACACAATTAAATCCTGATATAGCTGGTACATGC